>VXAU01002136.1:222538-274874 GCA_013399695.1 Formicarius rufipectus | reverse complement strand
TTTTTTTTTTTTTTTCCCTTTTGAATTGATAACCTATAGTTCAAACAGGTCTTGGGAAGGTACACACATGTTAGCAAAGAGTTTTGGTCTCTGGGCATCACAGGAAGGGGAGATTTGTGATGTCCTGCCCAGCCGTATCAGCCTGTGCTTGAACAATCAGTGGAAACTTGCCAGGGAGCACCTTTATTCTTTCCATCGCTGTGAAACATGTTGACAAGTGATTGTGTTTGTGAGTCACTTGAATTTCTGGTGCTTCCCTTGTAACATAGGCAGTCTCTGCTTTTTCTATGAGAGCTGCACTTTGTGTGTCCTCTGCCTTTCCCATTGGCAGTTTTTGAGTTTTCTGTCTGTCATACTGTAATCTTTCTGTATTCAGTTATTGTTTAGAGCAGTCAAAGCCCATAGCAATGCATGCAGTGCAGTGGTGATGGTGCAGAGCTTGGTCTGTACCAGCTGCTTGGGTACTTGTCCAGCTTTTTTGGGACAAGTAGGAGTGCCTGTGTGTCTGCAATTTGCTTTTCAACTTATCACCATAATTGGTGATTTTCAGTTAATAATGCCTGCACTCTATCAGTGCAACACATGTCCCATTGAGCCTCATCCTCACTGGGATTATGGAAACCTCTGGCAGAGAAGAAAGTGGAAGTCTGGGAGTGATGACTTCTGTAGCTGTCCCACTGCCAAATGTGATGCAAGAGGTTGAAGGTGGTTTGAGAACATCTGTGAGCTGCACATGAGGAAATGACAACTCTGCAGGTATCTGCTTAGAGGCACAACTAAATCACGTTGCTCCACTGAGGAGACCTAAAGGAGATGTGGTATTAGATTTTTTTGTCATATGATATTATTTAATTTAATAAAACAGGCTAAAGGAGAAAAGACTTGTCCTGATTTAACCTCAGATGGCAATTTAGCACCACACAGCTGCTCGCTCACTCATCCCCAGTGGGACAGGGGAGAGAGCTGGAAGGGTAAAAGTGAGAAAACTCGTGGATTTAAGAGGTAAAGCAAAGGTTGTGCACCCAAGCAAAGCAAACTAAGAAATTAATTCCCCACATCCCATGGGCAGACAGATGTTTGGAGAGCATGTGTAATAGTGACTTGGGAAGACAAATCCCATCATTGTGAACATCCCCTCTTCCTTTTTCCCCAGTTTATATGCTGAGCATGATGCCATAGAGTGTGGGATATCCCTGTAGTCAGTTTGGGCCAGCTGTCCTGGCTGTGTTCCCTCCCAGTTCATAGTGCACCCCTAGGCCAGTCGCTGGCGGGGCAGTGTGAGAGGCAGAAAAGCCTTGGCTCAGCAATGACTAAAACATCCCTCTATTATTACCTCTCTTTCCAGCACATATGCAAAACTAGGATAAATAGCCTAAAGGAGAAAAGACACCCTCATTTTTATAACTACATGAAACAAAAGTTAAGACAGACTTAAAAAGATTTTACCTAGCTGTATATTCTCCTGAATGATTTAAAGAAAATAAAAAACAAACAAAAGAAAAAAAACCCACACACACTAAAAAAAAAAACAAAGAAAAAACAAAACAAAAAAAAAAACCAAAAAACCCCCCAAAATCCCACAAAACAGCAACAACAACAAAACAAACAAACAAACAAGCAAACAAAAACCAAAAACAAAAACAAAACCCCCCAAAAAACCAAAAAAACCCCACCACAACTAAACAAACAAACTTCAGAGATGTAGCACAAAAATTTCATTTCCTCTTTCTCTCTCCTGTCCCACTTTCTGATAAAGCTGCTGACCTTTGCAGATAGCTGGGAATTCCACAGGTGAATATATTGCAGTACAAATGGCTTCACTTAAACATAAAATATTAAAGATACCTGGTCCTTCTGCAAATCCATTTCATACTGTGGCCAGAGAACACGCTAGGTGTGTCTGAATTTTGTCACCTTGACCAAATCTAGAGCCTTTCCCTTCTCATAGATCTGATGTTCTTCCTTCCCCATTCTCACTGTCCATGCCCCCCTGTTTACCATGCCCTGTTTTATCGCTCATGGAGCGAATCTTTGACCAGCCTTCCTCATACCTTTTGCTGTGCTGTGCAGCCCTGGCAGGTCTGAAGTGGTTTATGGATTTTATTTGTGTACATAACTCCAATGTGAAGATTACTCTGTGAAAATTCTCAGACCATTCTGAGAGAAAGCAGTAGTTCAGCTCCTCCTTCAGGACTCTTTTTAATTAATGTATTTTGAAAGGAAAAAAGGTGGGATTTTTTTCTTGTGGGCTATCTGGGAAAGGATTACTTTCTCACAATAAATATCAGAGTACTTTTCATTTCTGACCAGTGAGGCAGCTTACTGACAGGACTATGGTTTCTGGTGTATATAGGAAACTCAGGCTGAAAGTCATAGCCTGTCTATCTCATTGTTATTATGGGAATAAATTTAAATAATATATGTATCTGTTTCAAATAAGTTGCGTAGTTATGCTCGTCTTGCTTTACTGCAGCATCTGGGATTCATCAAATTATTATACAGCTGGTTAGATGTAAAATACGTTTGTGTACTCAGTGCCTGTGTTTTCTGTTTCTGTGAATTGTTGGTGTTTTATTGTCTCTTTGTTTCAAATAAGTAAGTTTTTAATACTCTATATTTGGATTGCATGGGCAACTGAGTTTGGCGACTTACATAATTCTAACCAAACTTCTATTATGGAGAGAATTAAGTTACATTTTATAAAGTGAATCTATCATTAATTTGAGCCATTATGAGAAGCAATAGATAGTGTAACTCCTTGTGGGTATAAATGGATATGCAAAGAAAAATTGACATTATTCTGTTTATCTGTCATTGGAAAAAAATTTCCCTTATACTCTGAAGTATAGCATCACTAGTTTTCATGTTGTAGTTCAATCACAACTAATTATGAATGTATCTTTTTTTTTTTCCCCTTTTTTTTTCCTAAGTAGAGGAGTTAATTGCAGAGAAGACTTGATCTTGCAAGCTGAGCCAGATGGTGATCAGGCCAGCAGGGACATGTGCTCCTGCAATCTGCTTGCCGTCCCTAAGACTGAAAGCATTTCATCAACACTGGCAATGCCAACTTCCATGACCTCAGTATTCAATGATGTTTTTCTTATATTCTTACCATTTTTCAATCCCATAATTTTTTGAAGACTTGTTCGTAATTTTGGAATAGCTGAGTTTAGCAAAATGGATTTTCATCAACTTATTTTTGAAGTCCAAGTTGTTTTGACAACATAGAAAAGGTTTCCTTGTTTTCTGCTTCTTATAATGCTTAACACACTGACAGTCTTTCCTAGAGCAATTCAAGAGTTTTGGTCAAGGGATTAAAAAAAATAATCTTCTCAAACTGTCTGCAGTAACAAATATTCTACTTGTCCTTGTATTCATGAAACAATTCTTGTTGTCTCACTGCTGGTGGAAGAGTTAAGGAGTCTTTCACTGATTTTGCGCTTCAGGAAACAACACCCTACCTGACCTTTGCAGCATCAGGTTTTGAGTTAATAACTCTGTTTCAGAGCAGTGTGGTAATGAAGCTTATGTAGGTTCAAGGTAAGGGATGTGTTGGCCTTCAAGAAGAGTATGGGGTTTAAGAGAGTCTTAGATGAGCTTCGCAGGGAAGATCTCAACTCTTAAAGGCAGTTTGCTGTGGGATCATATGGCATTTGTGCAGTGATGTGTTTGTTGACAAATGTGACATAAAGAAATTTAGGAGGAAAAAGAAACCACATTTTCTTAAAGTGTTTTAGATCACTTTGTGGTCTAACCACATGCTCAAAAACTTCCTGAGCTGGAAACAGTCTCCAGATGACCTACAGGCTTTAAAACTTACCAAAACAAAAAGTTCTCTACCACAAAAGCATTCCAATGGTTGTACTCTGGTAGAAAATAGTTTCTCATCATATGCTTAAGTACTAAGAAAAGTTCTTGTTCCTTGTCACCTTTTATTCTTCTGCAGAAAATATAAACTTGTTATAGTTTAACATAGCTTTTGGCTTATGGTATAGCATTGTATATGCAGCAATAAATTGGGGCACACAGTAAAACTTTTCAGTAACCTGCCAAATTATCCCCAATGTCAGCCAGGCACGATTGTTTTTCTTGGCATCAGTTTCCATAGCATTTAAACAGCATCATGCATATTTCTAGCATCTCTCTTTTCAGAAGTATCATTTTCACTGGAAAACTAATCTACTGTGAATCTGGGGAATAATTGACCACCATGTCCAACAGTAATTTCAATTTAACAATATCGTTTGTCCATGATTTCAGTGGGGCTTTGAGCATTTATCATTGAGGCTAACATGGGTAGAGGTTTTTTTGTGATGTTTGATATGTATGCTTTCTTTTACAAGCTTCTGCACTGTGAGAGCGTTGACACTGTACATTTCCTTGAGATTCTGGGTTTCCTTGAACATGTGGAATTGTGCAGGTTGTAGTTCCCCTCTATATCCTCGTGTCTGCTGTAGTCAGATGTGAATGCGTCTCATTTGGACTTACCTGGCTGTAAACCAAGTACCCTGGGACTGTTAATCTAGAGCTCTGCTGAGCCTACAGCACCTGCTGAGGACACTGGGCTCTGTCTTCCCAGGACTACATTACTACCCATACTGGAAGTAGCTGGTCCCAACCTAGTTTGGGAGTGTGTTCATGAGTTATTCACACCTTTCATTATACCCTCATATACTCTCACTTAGTCAAATGTCAATGTTTGGAGCCTGGTTTTCACCTCTAGTTGTTTCAGTCCTATTTTGGCAGTTCAAAGGAACCCTAAATAGGATGGATGGTATGTTTGTATGAACTTATGCAACATTGAAGCAGGAGTAAATGATCAAATTTTATTGCTTCTTATCTTAATATTGTAGAAGTATTCCCTGCTTATAAGTGCATATTTCAAATGTCTTTGATTACCTCAGTTTTATATGTGGCTTCACATCTGCTCCTAAAATTGAAACTTTCCTTTTTTTCTTTTTTAGTTTTTTTTCAAGAATTAGAAACTAAACTAATAATTTAAGAGAGAGACTCCAGCTTTTCTGTGAAGAGGATTATTAAGGATTTCAAATAGAAAAACGTGGTAAGTTTCAAGGCCAAAAAGGAGCTAACTCTTTTCCAATCTTCTTCAACCTGTAAACTTTTAAAATTTAGGTTCATGGTGGCAGTAGAAACCTGTAGAATTCAAACCAACTGAATCATATTTTAATTATTTGTGCTTATTTTGTATTCCTTAACAATAGTCTGTAGACTGCCAGCATTGAATACAATTGTGTTAGAACTGGGAGCTCTGGTTCTTGGGATCTGTTTTTATTTCTACAGGAGTTAGCCCCAACTTTTTGTTAGTTATAAGACCCTGTCTTTAATTTGTTTAAGCTTACAAACCTGTGCATTTGGGATATTACCTACTTTGTTCTAGGAGATGTTATTAAGCATCATTATTAGAGAAACACTAATCTTTTTACATCTTTCAGAGTAAAAGACTAGGTACGTTACAAATTAAGCATGCATGATTTAATTAATAAAGCACTAAAACTCAGCTCAAGGTTTGAAAACTTTACTGGTTGAACAAATTGTATCTGTAGTTCTAACACCTGCAATTCTTGAAAATGAAATGGATGTTATAAGGATTCTTTCAGTGGCTTTTTAGATACTTGCTAGCCAAGCAGAGCAGAATAGTTCCCAAACTATCACTCATTTCCTTTTTCAAGCAAGAAATGCTTTCAAAACATTGCTATGGCAGTGGGAAACATTTTAATAACATTTCTATAATATATTTCAGTTTTCCTTGAACTTTATATCAGTTCTGACCAGCTGTACTCTTATGTCCACTAAAAGCTGGACTATAATAAGGTCTGTGGAAAGGGCATGCCTGCAGTAAAAACTTATGCCAGCGGTGTAAGGTCCTGCTTTTTGCTCCCAGCCTCCCTGATTTTCAGATCTGCTGCCCACAACACCTCTGCGGTTCTGCTGACGTCTTTGCCTGAACTTTGTAGTGTGGTTTTTATACACTTTGTTACAAAAACACAATAGAGGTTTGTGTTTGGTTAGAATTAAGTGTACAATTAACTGTTCCCTCCAACAAGACAAACAATACTGGTTAACTGTTTCTTTCTGTGTAAAGATTAATCCCTATACACAATTCCTTTTCCTTTGTGCTGTGTGATACATCAGCATGAATACCCAGAGAAAACAAAGGAAGAAATCATGTCCACTATTCCACTTTCTTTTTTTTTTCATCTTCATTTTCTAAATGAAAAATCTGGTAAGTGAATTAGAGGCTACATTTTCACACTTGATCCTTTTAGGGTACTTTTTCACCAGGCAAATTCTGTACTATTAGGGACTGAATGGACAAGTGTGCTGGCAGCAACCCAGTTTGCCACATTGGTCTTAGTAAGAATTTCTGAGCTAATTATTCTGACTTATTGCTGCAAGTTCACATTTTCTACCCAGAAATTTGTGGATCCTTGTAGTCTGTTGCTTTTGGCTCATCATAGAAAATCTATGAAGATGAAAGGTAGATATCTTCATTCAGAGTCTCCATTTGGAATATGAATTACGTAGTGCAAACAAATAAGATCTTTGGAAAATTACAAATTCCATTCGAAACATTCTATAATGTTGTGCCCTATTGTCATTTTTTCCCCTATTTTTGACAAAGCAATGGTTTAGGTTTAGTGCTCATTCCCTTTGTGAACTGATGATCAGTACATGTGGTTTTGTATCGCCTTGTGTAAAACAAATCAACATAACACTAAGGAAATCCTTGAACACTGTTCTCTTCTCTCATTGTGACTCTTTTTATCCTGTGTCTTGAATTTTTGTAGTACAGAATTACAGTATGTGAAATGTGAAGCAGATATACAACATACAGCAAGATTTGGTATCCCTCAAAACAGAGGCTGTGGAATGACTGATGCAGAGTTTGCCCTCCTTGATCTAAAAGTCTTGGAAACTTGCCATGTACTGTGTCTTTTCACTTACCTCTCCCTTTGTCATGCCATTCATATTCATACCAAGGAATCTCCAATGAAAGAAAACCATAATTTGTCTTCTCTTCCATTTTTTTTTCTGCAATGGGATCAAGTGTGATTTTTCTCTAAGTAATACATGTTGCTTAAAAAAACATGTATGTGGTTTTCTTATGTTACCTTTGATTTCAAAGGAGATAAGGCCTTTAATTGAATCCACCACTGACCTGAGTCTTCTGGAATATAACACACGCCCTCAAGCTAACTAAGGGTCAAACACACTCCTGTGCAGTCGGTTAGCACAAACCTTATCACCGTACGTGCCTCATAAATCTTGAAAATAGGAATTTTCTTTTTATGGGGATAAATTCTACCTAACTCAAGGTACACTTTGTAGTGAATTTAGATGTTTGGAAAGGTCTTTGAACTGTGATTATAGTTAAGAAGTAGAGAACAGCACAAGTATAGATATTGCAATCCAGCCTTTATTATCCAGTGATCATAACGTTGATTTATTAATGAAGTTCAAAAGCACAAGAAATAGATGTGAGTTGTTAGATTAGATAGCAGCTGTTCCCAGTGCAGATTTGCCATTGTTTTGTGCATAGCCAGGGTGAGTCACTTCACCTTTGTACGTATGAGAAATGTACAATAGTATGCATAAGAATATTTTTGTGCCCAGTGTGGCACCAGACTACGTAATATTAGTTAGCAATTAATTATTAGTTAATTCATCTACAGCTTTATAAGGTGTATTATACAACAACAGCTCCTATTCAATTTTTGCTTAAAGGCAGAGAAAGCCACATCTACTTTGGATGAGTTCTATTTTCTCCATGTCAGCTGTTTTAATCTTAAAGCTCTGGAGTTCAAGCTGTGTTTATGGATTGCGACTGATCACAATCTGTAAGACTTTTATATCCTTGACTATGCAAACTTAATTCTGGTCCTATGTTTCTAGTGAAACTGCTTGTGGAAGCAAGATTTAAAATTTGTTTTCAATTAGTATTTAAGCTTGAGATTAAAATTTGCACTAATGAAATGCAGATGCACAGTTTTACTTAGAAGCTGGATATGGGGGAATCATCAAGTTGGTTGGAATAAAAAAGAAAACAAAACAAAAAACACCAAACAAAACCACAAAGCAACAACGACAAAAAACTCTAACTGGAAAATATTTCAGAAAATAGTGAAGCATTACTTACATGGGTCTAGCAGACTATTTAGAAAGAATAAGTATTGTCACAGGTTTTATTACTCTCCCCTATCATCTGTGGGTTCTGTTGTTGATTGTGTGTTTGTTTGTGTGTGTGAGGATGGGTTTTGCATTTTAGAGCCACAGACACAGTAAAGTTACAAAAGGCCTCTTCGGATCATCTCCAGAAACCCAATCTTTGGATGACCCCAAGTAGTGTCATCTAGAGCTGATTACCCAGGACAAATCAGGTTTTCAATATCTCCAAGGATGGAGACTCTGCAACCACTCTGGAAAATGAATTCTCATGTTTGAACACCCTCTCAGTAAAGAAGAGTTATCTCATATTAGGATGGAATTTCATGTATTTGAGTTTGTGTCCATTGCCCCTCATCCTGCACTGGGCACCACAGAGAAGCATTCTGGATTAATCTTCATCCCATGTACTCATGCCTGGGATTATTCTTCCCCAGACAGAGGACTTGGAACTTCCCTATGTTGAACTTAATGAGATTCCTCTTGGCCTTTTCCTCCAAGCTATCCATGTCTTTCTGAACACCGATATAAACATCTTCCATATAACTCACTCCTCTACTTTTCATATAATTTGAAAACACTGCAGATGTACTCTGTCCCCTTTCTGGGACATTAAAGAAGAGGTTAAATGGTAAGGACATGGTATCAACCTCAAGACAACCACTAGTGACTGCTTTCCATGTGGACTTTCTGTGGCTGATTCCACTTTCCTGAGCTCAGCCATTCAGCCAGTTTTCAACCACTGCCCTCTCACTTACCCAATCCGTACTTAAACTATGTCCTGGTTTTAGTAGCCAGGATCAGTTTTGTCACTGTGTGGGTGTGTATTCTAAAGCCTCTATGCCATTTTTTCCCATGAACTGCTCAAAATGGCACATTA
Organism: Formicarius rufipectus; assembly: GCA_013399695.1. Lineage (NCBI taxonomy): Eukaryota > Metazoa > Chordata > Aves > Passeriformes > Formicariidae > Formicarius > Formicarius rufipectus. The sequence continues at coordinate 265,810 of VXAU01002136.1, read as the reverse complement.
GCAGCTATTGTCTAAGGCACAGCACACCCCTCAGGCTACAGGATGGGTGTTTTGGAACTTCTGTGAGATAAGGAAATTCTTCTGCCTCCACACCCACCTGAGGGGTCATGTCTGCTAATGGCCCATCAGGGGTGCCAAAAATATGCCCTTGTTCACCTCACAGAGTAAATCACCCATTGTTTAAGTCTCCGCCCTGGGGGAGGGACTGGGTGGAGCCTAAGTGGATATAAGCTGTGGCTCTGGGTCTGGGAGCTCTCTTCAGATCCAGAGAGGACCAGAGCCGCGACCAGACTGAGACTGCCACCGGATTGCAACCATCACTTTCACCAGCAGGTACCTTGTTTTCTTTTTACTTTGAACTCAGGGGGGGCCACATGGTGCTCAGCACAGGGGTTGGTGAGCTCCACTCTGCTTGTGCCCCACTGTGCTGGGCTGTACATCTGGTGTTTTTTGTGGCACAAACAAATTTTCTTTTCTGTTTCAGTGTATTTTTGTGATCTTTTAATAAATTGTTATTCTGACTTGCAATCCCATTCTGAGTTGGATTCATTTCTCCTACTGGTTTAAAATCTAAACCAGCACAAACTATTAGTCTATAGGTATGCTATGTGAGAGAGTATCACCCATGGCTCTCCTGTCATCCACCAGGCTAGTTAAGCTATTAGGCTGGTCAGTCATGATTTGCCCTTTGTAAATTCATGTTGACTGCTCCCGGTAATCTTAATATTCTTCTGTCTACAAAAGGTTTCCAGGTTTATTTGCTTCACCAACTTCGTAGAGATGGAGGTGAGGCTGACCAGCTTATAGTTCCTTGGATCCTTCTTCTTGCTCTTGTTGAAGATAGAGTTGACATTTTCTTTCTTCCATTTCTCAGGAACCTCTTCCAATTGCCATATCCTTTCAAAGCTGATCAAGCAATGACATAAACCAGCTCTCTCAGCTCTCATGGCTGCATCCCATCATCTCCCAAGGACTTGTGTGTGCCCATTTTGTTTAAGTGTTTCCTAACCTCGCCCTCCTCAACTGACGGTAAGTCATTCTTGCTCCCAAAATAAGTCCATTAAAATTAAAATGGAGTGGTATTCTGCCATCAGTATTAAGCCTTTTGGTTTGAATCTAATGGGGCATTCTGAATTCAGGGGTTTTTTTCCCATTAGAGTGATCCTAGAAGGTGCTGAGCATCCAAAATTCCACTGGCAGTTTCTTGGCATCTGAGTTCTCAATAGCAGTTTGTAGAATCAGCCTCTCCAGAATTGTTCACAAATTTCATGTATAAACTTGAGGAATTAATCTTGGAGATATGACATTCATTTTGTTTGTTATTTTAGGCCACTTTGTACTTGATCTGATCTTCAAGGTCAGTGTTCTTGTCTCTTTTCTTAAGATAAACAAATTTGTATCCTTTTTTGACCAGTACATCACATCTCAAAAATATGTGTGACAGAGCTGCAGTTTACATTTCATCTGCTTCAACAGTTGGTTCTGACAGCTGCTAGGAAAGGAGCACAGTGCTGTTCCCTGCCTGGATTTATGACTGTCTTAATCATTTCTGTAATTCCTTGTTGCAACAATGTCCTGGGAAAGTTTCCATCCAACGTGGGTAGGTGAAAACGCAGTGGTCACACCAGCGTGAACAAATGGTAATGTCAATGTACCATTGGCAGGGTTTGCAAACTGTTGTCTTCGCTCCACACCAGGTCTGTGCTCTTTAGCAAGAACCTTCACACTGAGGGATATTCTTGCAATGTTCTAAAACTTCCACACCAGGTCTTTAGCAGAAAAAATCAGTGACAATTATCCAGTCAATTTGCATACACCTCAATATATTTATATCATAGTTTTTGTTTGTGATCTTTTTGTTGATGGTTTCATGAATTTTCCCTCACTTTTTAGTCTATCTATTATCATTTTATGGAGTTTTCCCACTGTTTGATCCTCATGAACCAAAAATTTAGGCTAAAATCTTGGTCAGTAAACAGAATTTCTTGTGGGAATGCAAAGTTTTGGAAGTCCCCCAAATGACACAAAGTTTGCAAATTTTCACAGTTCATTGTGATTCATTGCTTAAACATATTATATGTATTATATGTAATATAATATTATTTAAAAGAGTAGTGGCACAAAAGGCATCAAAATGACAATGTTCAAACTGCATGCTTTCTTTAGAAAAATGATAAGCTATAAAGTTTCATTTGAACATTTTTTGTTGTTGAAAATTTATTAACATCGATACATTAATTGTAGTAATTTCTGCCTGGGAAACTGATCCTTTTAAAAATTATCATTATTGTTTTATCTGTAGCAGCATTTGTACGAGTTTTGCATGATTTTTCCGTGTTCTGATTGGTGAGCAAATAAAGTTGAGAAAAACAGTCTGTTACTTACAAAGAGTTTCATCCTAACTCTGTAGTCTGTTCTTTCCCACTTCCCTCAGCTTTTAAAAGAAATTCTAGGTATATTAACAGAGGTCATTTCTCTGGGACACTGCTGGGAAGAGCTGGCAATCTAAACAAAAAAGAGAAAGGGTAGAAATGTTAATGTCACCATTTTACTAATGGAGTTATGATAAACACACTGAAGTCACTGATTAACCTTGTGACAGAGCCAGAAACTGAACCCTGCAACCCAGTCCCTGCCTTTAGCACATCTTTTAATAGGTAGCTTTGCCATAAGGACACTGAATAAGAGGCAGTAAAAAGTGAATAAGAGGCAGTAAAAACGAAACAATTTATTGTTTATTTCCTTACAAAGACTTATGTCTTACACTTGTAGCACCAATACTGAAATACACTTATAGCAACCTCACTGAATAAAGCCATTGTCTCAGACATAATCTATTTATCATTTAAGCTAATTTTATTTTATTATTAGGACACTTGCATGGCATATCACCTTTTTTTTGCTCCCACAAATGTTCCTAGTCTTGGTCTGATAAAAGTAGTTACTGAAATTCTGGCTGCTACTTCAAATTGTAAGTAAGTTTACTCCTCTAATTCAGAAAGTTGCCATTGCCATTGTAGTGAAGCAAAGAGAACTTCCTTCTATTATTTGTAAACTGTAGGAGGCTGAATAATCTCTTATATTATAAACAACACTCACACACAGATATTTACATACACTGCAAAAGAATTCATGCTTTGTCTGGAGTAAAATGAAGTCCCAGAGGTAATTTCTGAACTGTGTGGGAAATAATGTCTCCTGCAGAAAATTTATAGCCATGATTGTTTAATAAAAATGAAAAATATAGTGTGAATGTTTTTAACAAAATCATTCAATTGTTTCTTATTTTTCAATTGACTCCTACCACTGCCAGTTTATAGAAATGACAAATCCTGGACCAAGTCTTAGGTTACTTCACAGGAATTAGTTTAACTAATTCCAATATATTGTTTTGGTCACATCATAAAATTATTCATTGAATGTGCATTTAATTTGAATTTATTGCTGGTCTACACTGAAAATAATACACTTTATACCAAAGTTCATAAAAAGTCATTTAGAAATAACATTAGAAGATACTAGAGATAATTTTTTATTTTGGTTTACTGGCAGGTAAAGTTGCCTGACAAACAGCAGGGCATTTTTCTTGAGAAGGATCTTTTCCACCCGTATTTAGATGTAATTGAGTGCTATAGGTGTGATGGCCAAACAGACAAAAATCTCTCACTGCAGATCCCGAGGCATCCATTAAGTTCTTGTCCCAGGCTGATACCACAATCCTCCTCACATGACCCTGCTGTGGCTCAGCTGGAGGCTTCACATTGATCAGACATCATAATATGCTGTTTCCTACAGAAAATTCCATGGGCTTGTTCAGCCTGATGAGTTCTCTCATCTGTTATGATGAATTCTGGTCATCTTCATCTGCATACAAAAGAGGAAACTCTGAAATGAAATTCAAATTTAGACTCATTTTCTTTAATCAGAACCAAGTATGATTTTTTTTCTGTAAAGAACAAAGTGTGATTTCCCAATTTGACTGCTCTCTGAAAAAAATCCCAGAAATAATCCCTTGTACCTTTTTCTTTGTGTAGCTCAGAGTCCTTTTAACACTTTGAAGGAGGTGTGTTAACCTTTACTTTCTTTCCCCTTTCCAGCTGTTCTTCCCTTCTGAGATCTCTGATGATGCTTTTTTTTAGTTTGGGGGGGATTATCAGCAGGTGCACAATTTCGCTTTTGCTTTAGCTTCAGGTTCTCTGTCAGAAAAAGGAGAATAAATGCAGCTTGAGTTTTCCATGGCAGCTGTGAGCCAAAAGCTCATGCTTATAAAGCCCATTAAGCTGGGTACATGCTAATGTCAGATAAGGGTAAGTTAGTGATTGTTATTTCTTTGGCTTAATTGATAATAAAAATAATTGAAGGTGAAGATAAAATTTAACCCTTTGGACTTATGTAGTTTGAGAGGCTGTGTTGTTTTCATGTACTGACTCTTTCTGATGAGATGAATTTTATTCCCAAGGAAAAAGAAATTGATTTCAGCAGTAACACTGAAGAAAAATCTCGTATACAGGGAGTAAAAAAGTCATACATGCTCTTTAGATACCCTGTCCCTTTCTCCTCTAGTCTGAATTCACTTTTACTTTATATAAGGCAACCATTAAACAATGAAAAGCTCAAGCCACTAGTGGTCTTGCAGTCACCATTTAAGGGATGTTGGGAGTCAGAGACAAGCACTAAATCACTTGTCTAGAGATAAGCCAAAGCTATCATTCACTACGTGGGTTTTGGAACAGGCGAGGGACTTATTTTAACTCTGTACTTGCATTCCTTGTAGGATGTTTTTTACTGCATTTAAATCCCTTACTATTAACCAGTGATGCCCAACGTGGGTTTTTTTTTTTCTTGTAGTTTGAGGAGAGCTGCAAGCTGCAGATGGATGTTGCAGACACAACCAGGTATTTCCCTGCAAAATATCTGTCGAACAGCTATTCTACTTCTCTTTTTTAGTTAAACTAATAATTTAAAGATAACCATCAGACATTTTTCAGCAAACCCCTCACTGAAACAATTACATGTTTCATAGTTTCCAAAAGCTTCCATAAAAGTCAGCAGATTTATGATTTAAAGGAAAACACCCTATCACATTCAACAGCTTGCAAAAACAAACTTCCTCCCAAATCTGACATTCCCTATCACAGTATACTCCTGTTTAAAGGGCAGTTACTGGATAAGACCTTTGTAACTGTTTAGTTGAAAGCTTCTTGCTGTCTCAGTGAAGTGTTTCACACTGAGCATCTGTTTCTGTTTGCTCTTGTGGTGCACTTGAGCTGTGCTTGCTCACAGCGCTAAACGCAGCTCATTGCAAACAGGTTGTGGAAAAGCTGACCTTTAGCAAAGAGGAAATAATCCTCAGCCCTTGAAGACATAGAAACTTCACATAAATTAATCATTACTTCTCTAGTAACTCACCAGGCTTTTCAGCTGGACTGTGCTTTTGGGACCCAGCCCTAACTTCGCGGGGTCACAGTTCTTCCCACGCACCACTCTTGGGCTTGAGAAAAGGATCTGTGAGCAGATCTGGAATAGGAGCAGGTTTTTTCTCTCTGGGTAGCCAATCCAGTCTCCCAGGTGGGAGTATTGCCATGATACTCTCATTTTTTTCACTTGATGACTCAAAGTGGTGTGAGGAAAATACAGCAGCAGAGCCAACCCAGTGTCAGGTTAAAGCTGGGGTATAAAGTTACTGCGGTCTTCACTATTTTCTGACTCTTTCTAATAAAAAATAAAATAAAAATCTTTTATTTACATAACTAATCTTTGTTTTCTTAATGTATGTATTCATTTCTAAGGTCCCAGTGTTTCCCTGCCCTTTATGGAGACAAGTCTACTCCAATCCAAATACAACAGCACTGTCTGAACTTGCTCATATGGACTGGTTGAAAATAACAGTGTAATCAAAAATGCTTTCAGTTGCTCAGCAAACCACAGCCTATAGAATACTGTACACTACTCAGGAAAATAACCACAGTAACATCAGGAAGCTAGAACATCTCTCAGAAAACATAACCGGACTCCATTTCACTTTTTCTCTGAGGTACCTTTAAAACTTCAGTTATATAATAAATGTGGTCAGGAATTATTTGTTGAAATGGTTTATGTGTGTGTTGTAAAGGGGCACTTCATCAGAACAACAACTCCTCTCTTTTATTTTATTTTATTTCTGTGAAATGTTATTGCAGTTTCAATAAAACTTTCCATAACACAGATACTTTGAGTCCAAGGCAGAATTTGGTGGGACTGGAGCTGGGGCTGGTAGCTGGGAATGTCTGTCCAGGAAAAGCTGCTAACCCAGAGGCTACAGTGTTTGCCTAAAATGTGAGAACTGAAACAAATTAATGCACATGGCCCATAATTAGAATTTAAAAGGCAATGTGTAGCAATGAGAAGATGAATGTAATGCAACAGCTTTCCGATAGGAATAGAAAATACACTCATCCTAATTTCGTTAACATAGGGCTTCATAAACCTCTGTTTGTGAAAGGGTTTATTTGCATGTTTGCCTGTAATTGCAGAGAGGGAAACAGAGACACCAGCAGGCCCACTTTTTGTATTTTTAAAAAGCCTTCTAAATTCTTGTTTTCATCTTGATAAAGTGGTATCAGGTTTTGAGCTTAAGGCGAGATGGAAAAATGAAACTGTTCCCTTTGTAAATTTATTTGTAAACTCACGCTTTATTCAAGTATTGAATTAGTTGTCTAAATCACAGCTAAGTTATAACATCTAAATTTTATGCATTTTCATGCAGTTGCATTCCTTGCTATACTTATATTTCTCAATGTAACAAAGCCCAGAGACAAGGAAAATGTGAAAATGAGCTGCTTTGAGAAATAGAAACGATCAGGCTAAGTATTCTGAAGTGTTTGTAGTGGTCTTCATCAGCAACAGATTCTTTAGTGTCTTTTCTCTCTGTTTATTTCTGGTCTGAAATATCTGCAAAATTTTGAAAACTATTTTCAGTAGGAGAATCTGTGAAAGCCTTGAAAGGTACAGTAAGGCATGTTATATTCTCCTTATGTTTCTTTGAAATTAGAGACAGCATCAAAAACTTGTTATTTATATATTGTGCAATTTTAGAATTTAATAAAAACAACTTGGTGTTGTTATATATTAAAAAAAAAAGAAAAGTAGTATTTGAAAAAGTTACGGTGTAGTGGATCCCAGTGAAAATAATTATAATTGCCAGGCCAAAACTGACTCTAAAATTAAATTTCATGTTCATCAATTTTAGACTTGTAAGAGAAACTTGAATCATTTGAATTTTAGGAAAGTGATAGAAAATGGCAGATTTTTTTCTGTATTCTCAAAAAGCAATACTGTCTTGAGAAAAGAGGTTGTTGAGAACTAGGTAGCCTATTCTGATAATGATGTCTTAAATGGAGTACTTACTCTCAAACTGATGCAGGAAAACATGAATATCTATTAATTATTATTGATTAATCTAAAATAGCTACAGGTATATCTTATCTGCTAAGTTGTTTGTCATTCACATTCTATAAAACTGAAGAGTTTTAGCACCTAAAATGCTAACAGAATGAAAGTAACTTAAGGAGATGTACCAACAAACGTTTATAGAAATGGGTATTGGGAAAGGAGAACTGAGGTCTTTAAAAAAGTTAAGTGACCATTATTGAACTCTCCTTTTTCTGTCACCTTTGAACACATGGTGGTATCCTTCTGACAGGATACAGAGGAGCCCATTCCTTTCAATGTGATTTATGGGACGTCATTTCAAGTAGTGTGTCATAGTTGTATCAGTTTTAGCTGATAGAAGAAAAAGGTAGGGTTGTTACCACGTTTTCAAATTTTGTCAAGAAACCAGAGAGGAAAAAGAAACCAAAACAAAAAAGAATAAACAAACAAAAAAACCCAATAAAGCAAAAAAAGAAAATCAAACCAAAAACTTAGAGGACAATTTACACATATTGTTTTGGAGATGTATTTTAGGGATGGGGTTAATTTCTCTGTCTCTCACTGTCAGTCACACAAGGAGCCCAGACTAGCTGTAGGGCTTCACAAGGGAGAGGTGTTCTCCCTCAAAAGGTGTTCTACTTGAAATCCAAGAAGGGCATTCCTGTAGTGCAGAGCTAGCACAGCAACTGCAGTCTTTAGGGGTACCTCATAAGTCCAGCTCTGGAAAATGTGTGGTGAGACTGAGTTGCTTTGAATAGAGCTCTTTTCTATTCAACATCAGTTTTTCTAACCACACCTTTGGTGTTGGTTGCTCAAGTTACTTTCTTGTGTCTTTTAGCAGAAATGTAATCACTCTGTAAGGAATTGCATCTCCCTGAGAGGGTTGTTTATAAAAATAAATATTTTACTGAAAATTAAATTTTCGCCTTTTAATGAAAACAGAGTCTGACCATCATGACTATTCAGTCATGTGTCCTGTTACTTGACCAGACAAAATTCCTTCTGCCTCTTAGCTTTTTGTGAAGGCCAAGGTTTAAGCTGGTGTTTCTGTGAGTGCTCAGAACAGGTAAAGGTATGAGCTCCCTTATATTGTTTCCTTACGACTCTTTAACCTTTCTCTGTTACTTCTTGGTTTTAATTGAATTAGTGCTTGCTTCAATAGCACTTAAAGTAGATATTTCATTTTGGATTTCTTGTAATTTTGAAGGGGATGGGGACAGGGCAAGGGAAAGGCATTCCTAAACTGTGATTTACCAACCACATTATTCATGGTGGTAGCACTTGGCATGGAGACAAGAAAGATATTATTACCATACATTAGTATGTAGTAGTACTAATCCTAGTTCAGAACTTACTGTTTATTCTTACTGCAACTGTTTATTCTAAAATATTTGTTTGTTTGTTGAATGTTTCAGAATCCTTCCTGTTGACACAACTAAAGGAATGCATTTAAGAGAAATGTCCATCAGGAGAGGATCATCAAGGCACCACATCTGGGGCTCAGAGACCTGTGCTCAATTTTCACCTCTGCTAAGTTTTTCCTGACTCAGCGTGAGCAATTTGCTTTACCTTGGATTGCATCTACGATGAGAAAATGAACCCATTGCTGAACAGAGGTCTTGAAAGACTGCATTAATCTTTGTTGGGTGCTCAGAGATGGCACACTAAGTACCCGGATAGATGGCTGACAGCCAGGATTAGGCAAATTACTAATTGGTTTCTTTCAGCTCAGGTTTTTGGGTTGTTTTGTAATCTGTTATGTGGTGAGACGCCAAGATACATGTGTTAACCATTAAGTATGAGACTGTAAAATATTTGTCTGTGACAGAGCCATGATAGAACAATAAAGAGGAGCTTCACTTTTCTGCTCTACTATTTTTCTTCACATAGCAGGATGAAAGTTGATTACATGAAGATTTGAACAATATTGTGGAGGGGCAATTGGGAAGGAAGATCTTAAGGATTCTGTCAAGAGTACCTTTCTGAGTTGTGATTTCTCTCCCAGATAAAATTAATAGTGGGGTATAGTAACACAAGAATTTCCTCATAAAATACTTGAACCAGATTTTAATTGCCTGCTTACAAAGATTTGAATTGAACTAGTGTTGATCCTAGTATCACTTTCCTTCCAAGGAAATCTATTGTGCACATTTTCTTGACTAAGTGCCCACTGTGTTTTTGTATTTTTGCCATATGCTACCAACTGATTAGTACAATTTAGTACTTTGTAGCTGTTTCCGTTCTCCAGGAAAAATAACTTCAGACTCAGAACAATATATCATTCTGAAAAGTATTTGTGTGTTTTTAAAGGTAAACAGTAAGAAAACTAAAAAAGAAATAAATCACCTGGAGTGTCAATTCCATAGGTGACTTCTCTCAGAATTATTGCTACAACTTAGGAAAATGGAAATGACAGTTTTGTGCTAAATATTAACAACAATAACACTGTAACTCTGAAATGTTGACAGTGTGAATCCAGAGGTAAGTGATATATATGTTTCAGACATTTGGGGTTTTGACCTTTGCAATATTTGTTTGCCATTTCATTCTCTCACCTTTAACTGGAGATTTATGGCAGAGTGAATTTGTTCATTCTAACAACCATATTTTCCTTTGGAAGCTGGACTGAGTGTCGATAAACTTCAAAAGGACTCCTTGATTTTTGGGGTCATCTGTTCAAAGAGAAGGTTCATGTGTGACACAGCATTGCTGGAGTAGAACCTGTTTGTTGTGCTGCTGGTGGCTGTTGCCACTTGGAAACCTTGCAGATCTCTTCAGACACTCGGTAGCTGAGGACAAAACCTCTTTGAGCGTGGTGTGTGTGTGTCTTCTTGACTTGCATTTCGGTAAGTTCTTCGTTTTTTATATTAATCAGAAGTGTTTTGTAGACCTAATTCCAGAGATCCACCAAGGGCAGAGTCTTTACAAAGCTGACTGGAGCTGGCTGGTGCTGGTGAATGAGCCTCACGCTGTGAACCAGGGCCAAAGCCCATCAAAGTCAACTCTGATCTCTCCACTGACTTCTGTGCATTTTGCCTCAGATCCCTGTGACAAAATATTGCCACTGAGAGCCACATGAATATATTTTACCCCATAATTAATTAAAACTGTTTGGATTCATGAGACTACTCATGAGATCAAAATGGTAATCAATATGAGAGTGAGCAATTTAGTTGTCATTACCACTGCACAGTCCACCTTTTATTGTTACTCTTTGACTTTTGTGTTATTTTGTGATCAGGAAATAACAGTTTTATTTGGGGAGTATCCTGCCTGTTCATGTTTGTGCAGTGTGCATTTTATAATGTTTATGCACTGATTTCTGAGGTTTAGTTGAAACTGAAAAGCTGTACCTTTTTAAATTTTCAGCAGTTTTAGTGAAAAAAAGAAATGACATGATAATGAAAAATGTATAAAATTTAAGGCACTAGAGTTAGAAACATGATATGGAAATGAATGGTTTGACCTTCAAAAACACTCAGGTCTTTGGATATTTGGATAATCATTTAAAGTTTTGTATGTGAAAATGTTCCTTTTTAAATGACGATATAACATCTTGTCAAGAAACAGTTTTGGACCTGTCAGTTGCATTTATGTGCAGGATTTCTAGGTGCTAGGCCCTACTCTTACAGAAATGAAAGTTGATTCTCTTTGGTGTCATCTACATAAGTACTCACCTACACCTAAAGCTATTTGTTTTGTCTAATAATGCTGTTTATAAACAAACAGCTTAATGCAACATCAGCTGTGAAATAAATCAGCGGGGAAAGCCACCCATTCTCCAAACATTATCCCAAGTGAAGTGTGCCTTATGTTTTTACAAACTGCTTCAGGATGGCCTCCTATACAAACTGAATTATCCTGCTGCTCAGGAGCTCCAAGCCATCCCTCTGACTTCTTTGGCCCTCTTACCCTCTGTATTTCCTTTGCATTCAAGGTGACTCCAGCATTCAAGAACATTCCCAAGCTTTCTTGGATCTCAGTGCTTCACCTGGGACTGGGAGGATTTTTACTCCAGCGTGGGTGGCACGTGTCTCTGCGAGCACTTGAGCAGCTCCACGCTCTTCCCACGCTCGTGTGTTCTGCCATCCACTCTGCACTGACACTTTCTGGCAGCTGCATGGACCTGCCTGCCAAGGCATGCCATCCAACGTGTGTGAGGGCACAGCCAGCATCCAATAATAATATTCTAGGAGCTCCATTTCTGGTTATAAACAATTGCCACAAAACCAAATAGTACCTACTGTTTTCAGAACAGGTTTTTTTGTGTGTATGTTCCCCACCCCCAGTTATTTATTTTTTTTTTTAATATTCTTAGGGTTTTTTTATCAGTTTGTTTTTCAGGAGTTTGTTTAATTTATGGGTTTATTAATTTTCCAAGAACTTTTGGTAGTAGCACGATGTGTCTATGTTTTTCCAGCAGGAAATGAAATCAAGACTGGTGAGTGATGCCAATTGTCAAAACTTTATTAACAGCAGAGAAATGTTTCTTGGAGAAAAGTTGAGTTTTACCACCTGTGTTCTCAGTCCTGAAGCTAGTTTTTTTGTGAGGACTTGGGCAAACCTCCTCACAGCACTCCACCTCTGCATAAAACAGGGATAATGCATTAGCCAGTGTAGAAAAAAACACAGCTGAAAATACAAATAGAAAGCCTTATGGTAGGAATGAAAACTGCGCTAGCTAACACATATCTTGGAGTCTTTTGCTGTCCTGGCCATTATTCTCAGGAGTTTGAAAAACATAAATTAAAAGAATAAAGCCGAACTGAATGTGACAGAATCCTTCACTCATTTTTCACTCAGACGAACAGAATTGTCAGCCAGAATTTGCTTACGTGCATGCTGAGCAAAAACTATTAGGAGTTTCTAAAGGGGTAAAACATTTTTATTGTAATCTGTGAGAGTGTCTTCTCTGACATCCACTGGATTAGATGGGTTGGATTGAGTTACACAAGTAGAGAAAAAAAAAAAAAAAAGAGGCAACCAAACTCCAAACTCAAACAACAACATTAGTCAAAGGAAATTAGCTGTCAAAGGTTTTCAGGGTTACCCTTGTTACAGAACAGCAGTTGTTTCTTCCAGCTTAATGGTACAAAATGACTCCTTTGACCAAGATAACGTCAGCAAAAATCATCTTTCTTTTACAAAACACGCTAGTTCTATTTTGGGGGGTTTATTTTCTTTTTCTCACTATTAGCTTAGAGTTATCCTTTTAAGAATTAGTACTAGTCTCCTGACACATGCAAAAGAACTGTGAATTTTTGTCTTTTGATATTCATGCCCCGATTCACAAATCCAGGGAAAAATGGAATGATTATCATCCAATACAGCAATGGCATAGTTTGAAGCTTCAAGAACGTTAAGGGATGGGCAAGGGCCTCACAGCAATAGAACAGCTTTTTTAGCAAACTCCTCAACAGCAGTATGCTGACTTTATTAAGATAAACTAAAGGAGATATTAATTGGAGCCATCTGTATCCTTCACAAAATAAAAGAAAAATAACGTTTGAAGAAGAGATAGAATCAAATGATAAGATTGGGTCTAACACATACTTAATATGATGCTGACAAGCCTGAGCAAATGCACTAGAACCTGAAATATAAGCCAAAACAACTTTAACTGAGGTTTAGAAATTGAAAACTATAAAATATATCTTATAGACTCTCACACAAACTGATAACTCTTTGAGGGTTTGGCATTATACCATCCAAGTATTGAATTTAGAGCAGATGGTGAGGGTGGTACAACTATCAATCTGCTAGAGGTAATATTTAAGAAAATTAAAATAGTGTAATATTAATCTTACAAACAAAGTTAAAGTTAAAGATATTTTTTCTTCCTGACACCACCAGCAACAAATACAAATATGAATGCAAGTGCTGGTCTTTCCTTTTACCAGGGAGTTTTTCTTGTCTCTACTGGATTGACTCACAAAGTGTCTTTTTATAACAGATTATTTGGATTGCATTTTCTATGTATAAAACTTTCTTCTGTTAAATGTGTGTGTATTTGTACTCCTAGTTTATTATACTCCCGGTGCTGCTCCTAGTGGGCCCATAATGTTTACAGGGTGGAAAAAAAAGAGAACCTGTGTTTAGTGCTATATTCTTTGTGTCATTTGACAGAGAAATAGGGAAGACTGGTTTGGTGTGAAAGCTGTGCATGGCAGGCCTGAGATAACATGCTGCCATTGTATCTACAGGGAGGATGCAATGAGAAAATCCTTGGAGCTCTATGGAAACAAAGTCAGGATTTTGATGGTGCTGTGTGGAAACTCACTTTTGCTCTCTACAAGAAATTTCTTTCTCCTGTAAGTTTTGGAAAAAAGCCATGCAGGTAGTAATACTTTTTCCATACCAATAGATCCCAAAACACCCTATAAAAGCATACATATGCAGCAAAACAAATACGCCTCTGTATGGGTTGCAGCATAAAACACACAGATAACCATTGCAGAGTAGACTTACAAGAATATTCTTCTCTCCCCACTCTTTTTTATCCTTATTAAAACAACCTATATTATCAATTTACCACAGACATAAGCAGAATTGTTAAGGTTTGCCAATTAGTTTTGTTAAAACAATGTAAATTAAGGAAATAACATTAGATTAACCAGTCTGGGTTGTACACTTATGTCACTTGTGGAATTAAAACAGTGTAACAGAGAAAAACATGGAACTTTTTGTTTGTTTGTTTGTTTTTTTTTGTTGTTGTTGTTTTTTTTTTTTGTTTTGTTTTTTTTCGGTTTTTTTTTTTTGTTTTTTTTTTGTTTTTTAAATTTAGTTCCACTGTTATAAAATTGAATGACACATTTGTGAATTATGAATTATGGGATTGAAAACTGTGGATCTCTGTAGCTCATACTTTAATGACTACCTCTACCCTTAAATTAGAAAGAATGTCCTTGAAAAAACACATTTAAGTCTGACTAATGTTTCATAGGAAGCAGAGACAGTGCCATACATTTTTTTTTAACGTGGAACAGAACCTATTAAGCACCTCATGATGTGGAGGCAATTCCAAATTACATGAACAGAATTTTCTTGATTTACTGGCAATGTTACATTTCAGTGCTACAACTAGTGGCCACCGGCATGCCTTGGAGCCAAAAGGGCATTCAATTAGTCCCACCCTAGTAATTTTTTGGCCTGGTTTGGATACAGTCACTTAGAATTCCACATCCAGTAAAAAAGGCAATAACAACTTGCCTGCTCCTTCTTCCCAGTTCAACAGTATTGTCTTTCTGGAAAACACTCTTGTAACTCTAAGCTATATTAAAGGAAAATGGCCAACAAAATCATCTTTTAAATCTGAATCATATCTCCTTTTAAGAATTCACTAAAAACCAGTAAATGTTAGTTCATCTTTGTCTCCATGACGCACGCAAGATAGGGCAGAGTTGACCAGCTGCAGTGAACCTATTGCTAAGCTCGGCCAATAGATTGCTCCATACTCCAAGCAGATGTTTCTCTTTTAGTCTAATGGAACTCTTGCAGGCCATATCCCTTCCCAAGAGAAAACACCAGCACAGTTGGAATCTGGAAGAGCTCATCTCAATAACAGAAGCAAGGTGCCAGCAGCATCAGCAGCAGTTTATTAATAAAAATCCATTAACAGAACAGCAATTGCGTTTTGGTTTAGCTTGTTAAAAAGAAAAAACCACACAAACCAACACTTTTTCTTCTCTGCACAGCCCTCTTAGATGTAGTGGGTTTTTTGCCTATAACAATTGACTGCTGGGTAAGAGAAGAGGAAATTAATCTCTTATTATTAACTGTACTGTTCCTCTGTATCAGTCATAAAATGGGAGAACTGCATTTATGCAAATACTTATTGTTAAAATCCACATGTCACAGGTGATAATTGATGCCTTGAATTTGTGTCCTAGGCTAAGAGAACTTGAATATACTTTGAGAAAACAGACTGGATTTCATTTGAATCTTATACCTGAAGTAGCTTTTCTAATGTCAATCTATTCATACTTGTTTGCATCATTGTAAGAGGAGAGAACTGCTCATTATATTTGCTCCAGAAGATGAATGACAATGAACAGAACTAGGCTTCTATATTAAACTTTGAATAAGAATTGTTTCCAATTCCTGGAAATCATCTCTTTTCTCTTGGGATTTGTACATCCGTTTTTGTCTAGTCAATGGTACTGAAAGCTACTTATGACATGGTAATTAATGCCAGGGCTTTATATCTTATGTAAATGTGACCTGAAACCTGGAGAGCTAAATTTCATAGAAAGGACATAATAGACATGGGAAACTGGAGAACAACTTGCATTGCTTCATTGCTGTTTTCCAGAAACAATGTCCAAGAATTGAATCTCTTCTTTTGTTATGACTATTGGAGAAGATCTTATAAAATTCTGCTAAGTCTTTGAAACAAAAATATTTCTTTTCTTTTTTTTTTTTTCTTTTCTCTTACACTATAATATAGTTGGGTACAAATTTTACTTGACTTCTGCAATGCACACATTCCTCTCTGGAGAGATACAATGAGGGGAGATGCTCTAGAAGAATTTTCTCTAATGGCAAGAAGACAAGAGTGAGCAAAAACAAGGTTTTAGTGTCAGAATACTCCTTTTCAAAGCATTTAGGGAAGGCAGAGCACCCAGAAAAAGCCTCATCACAAACTGGGAGCTGCTGCTGTTTCCAGCAGCCTGGAGAAGAAGTGCTGGGCAGGTTGCTTGCTCATTTTCCCCTGCTGCTCCTGTTGGGTTGTGGGGCAGGTAATGTTCATTAGCACTTCAACGTGTGGGCTCAGCCACACAATGAACACACACTGTTACTTCCAGCATCACTTGTAAGCTATTTTGCCCTGGTGAAACCTCTGTTATTGATGTCGATGGAAAGAGTGGTAACTTCCATTACAATCCAGTTGAAAGAGAATGGCAAACAGCACCGTATCTCACTTTGCATTGGCTACATAGAAGTGTTGGCCTTTAATAACATCTTCTTAAGATTATTTATATAGTCTACTTGCCATTATCCGTATCAGTTCATGCCTTTTGTGTGTTTTAGATAACATTGTTGTGTTTCCTTCAACTTAACATTTAGTGTGCTGTGAACTTGCCAATAGTCCAAGCAGTTTGGGCTTGCCTCTGTCAGATCCGTTCCATAAGCTGTTTATTAAGGAATGGCTCATTATTAGAGGTTGTAAATTTGGCTCTCACACTGGAGGTCTCTGTAACTGCACTTGCAGGGGCTCCTTGCCTGTGCTTCTTCTGTTTAAATTTATATTGTGTGTTTAAATGCTGAGAGGTCTTTCTAGAATGAAATGAAAGAACTCAGGCAAAACCCAGCATCTTTTTTTTGACTGATTCTTGGAAACTGTGTGATGTGAAATTCCATAAAGCCTGGTCTTGTTCCTTTTGGGGAGTTAGGCTTGGCTTTCTCTAGCAGACTGGCGACTCACATGAGTTGTAACCAGATCCAAACTTCTTTGCCTGCTCTGTTCTCTCTTCTGCCTACTCTCCAGCCAAGTTTTGTGCAGGATCCATGAAGATCCATGGAATACACTGGTCAGAGCAGCCACTTATGCCCACGTGCTTTTTAAGAGTTAGGAGACTCCATGGGGCAAAATCATCTAAATCAAAAACTGTGCAAAGAAAAACACACTGAAGATATAATTTAATTGTAACAAAACACTTGGGGAAAAAGTGAATGAATTTTGACTGTGTTGCTAATGACCTACTGATGCTGTTAGCTAATGATTAAAAATGTAAAGATAAGAAAGAAAAGATGCTTTCAGGCTCTACACTGTTTAATTGCTGTACGCAGAAAGAAATTCCTTATTACATAGGATGTAAACTATCACACTTCTCCCTGCCTGCCTAAAGATGTGCATCAAGGACAGAAAATAACTATTCGCAGAGCACAGACATTTATGAACCATCATGGTGGCCTGGTTCCTCAATTCTTACTTTCCAGTAATTTTAGAGTCAAGCCCCTGCAAAGGATTAGTGCAGTCTCTCAAAATTTTTAAGGGTAAAGAAAAGTATTGTGGGTCTGGTTTGGAAGATTTTTTTCCTCCTTCTGAATCTTTTACTACACATGAATCTGATGGCCAAATCATGACCATGAGACTGTGAGAGTTTAACTTGTGCTGACAGTGAGGTACATGAGATTTTGCTTGTTTATCTTTTGTTTTCAGCTTCTGGTGTTAAAAAATATTCTTCAGTGTAGATTTTAATTTGCATTACAAGACAGCCTGCCTCTACCAGAAGAAAAATAATATTTGATGCAGAAATTCTTCCTCTGAAAGGGTTCCAAAAATGAAACAAAGGAGGAACAAATTATTCTTTCCAGAATTAATATTGAGAAAGACTCAGAGCGAGTTTCCTCAGAGAGAGCCCCCAAGAAGATATTTCTCTCTTTTTAGCTCCTATGTAATAAAAAATAAAGAATGGGAGTATTTGAAATATTGTAGGTCAGTGCCTGCTGATAGACATCTGTACCTGAAAAGCAGCCACTGCCAGATGCCATAGGCAGGATGTTGTGTTGAATGGACTTCAATCATGGGAGACCCCACCTGCAGTGCTTCATCCAGCTCTGGGTCCCCAGCACAGGAAGGACATGGACCTATTGGAGAGAGTCCAGAAGAAACCACTAAGATATTTGTACAGTCAGGGAAAGGTGTTTAGTATTTCCTGTAGGCTGAGTGGAATTTTTAAACCAACAGGACTGATAATTTAAAAGAGACACATAGATGTGTAATTCTGACTCTGTTTCCTGCCAAGTACACTTGGGTTGACGATTACATTTCACCAGTCTATTCCCACTGACACATTTCCACAATGTATTTGCAGCCCTTTGCTAGTTGCATCTATTTTCTTTCACTAAACCTTGCCCTCACCCTAGACTTTCATCTCAGTTATTTCTTTGCCTGCACCTCTGCTGTACCTCATGTCCTCCATTCCTCCTCTACTCCACGATCTTGACATTTTCACCTGCTTTTCCCACACCATTGTGCAGTTTCACTTTTGATTCCACTATTTGCTCAACAACTGACTCCCTCTTCAAAAGTTTGCATCAGAAGTCTATCCTGTTCTGCATTGTTGATAACTTGATCACTGAGGTCCTTCTGTAAGCGAAATAACAATCCTGTTTGCCCCAAAGAGATTTTAAGTGCTCAATATAGGAGACAACTCTGTGGTTTTATGTACTGTAAAACACCAACTGTGTTTTCAAGTCTTTGAACTTAATAAATTACACATAGCAAGAAAGACTGGAGAAAAACAGAGAAATCTGCCATGCTCCAGGTTTCAATTAACTGTTCTGAATGTGAAAACTCTGGAAGACAAAAAGAGTTAAGCTGAGATATGCTCTAGACTTTTCTGATAGTGAAAAGCTGGAAGGGATTTCTTTTGTGGATTTCAGGACAGAGTTCACGTTTACTCACTTCTTAACCACTCCCATATCCTTCATCCATTCAGCAGATAAAGCTGCTGTGTAAATCAATAGCTGTTAGGCTTAAGATATTTCCTTATCATAATTCTGGAACAAAAACAATTTCATTTGTTTTGAATTGGAGTCATTCCCAGTTCTTAGCGGTAAAACAAATACATATAGATATGCACTCGGACACAAAGATACACAGTGGAGTAAGACTAGATACATAATGTGAAAATTAGTGCTGCAATGATCAAACTGTGTTTATTAATGAATTTTAACATCAACAAAAATACTAACTTCTCTAAAGGATTGGTGGACTGCACAGTTAAAGACCAACAAAGGCATACTTGTTTGCTGAGACATTTGGAAGATTTATCCTTAAATACATATTTATATAAATTTGCACTTCTGTTTTCACTGTACTTTGTTTCAATACTTGATTTTGGATTTTAAGAGCATCAGCCAGATCTGGTTTCAATGGAGAGTTTCAGCAACCGCTGTAGCTGTTTTGGTTTTTAGCAGAGTTGTCCTGTGTCTGATTTAGATGACATTTTCTTGCCTTTCCCCTAGAAATTTCCAGAAAAATTCTGGAGGTGCTACATGACTCTCTTATTTTTACTTCTACTTTGTCTTCATGTCTTAATTCTGGAGCAGGACAACCAGTTCTACAGCCAGTATAACCCAGCATCGAAATCCAGACTTTCTTTTGGTATGGTACCTGCTTAAAAATCCCTCCTATCTCTGCATGTCACAGTCCTTTCTCCAGAGGTTATGAGCATTCACCCTACTCTTCCCTGACTGCTGCCACCATTCTATAACTTCATAAATACACTTTTTAAAACTGCTATTAGTAATATATAGCTGGCTCTCTGCCATCCCAGTTAGACAAAGTTACAAACCACTCCACCTTCACCTGCCCCCTCTTCTGCTGCCTTCAAGTTTTATTCCTATGCATTCTGAGATGCATCCTTTTTTTCCTTCTGGAAAATGCCTTTCAGAGTCTTTTATGCCACTCTCCACTTATCAAATCCTTGTATTATATATACATTGCTTTTTATTATGTCTAATCAATTTGTAAGGCTGTTACAGGATTTCTTCTTTCCAACAGTGAGTGGTGAATAATTTATGCTCACAAACTGGTTATACACTTACATTTCAATTTGTTCTATAGCTTTAAAAGGTCTTAATAGCAAAGTATTTACAGATGTATCCCTTAAAGCAACCTTTTGATAGACTAAACAATTAAAGAAATGTCAGTTTTCTTTTAAAATAGATGTTCTACTTCCTTGCTCATTCTGGAGGTCTTTACCTGTTACAGTTTGAATTAATATTTATTGAGTATGAATGGCCATGCCTGAGAATTATGACTATGCCTCAGTTTATTTATCTAGGAAATTCCAAATCCCCTTCATCCTGAATTCATTGAATTTTATCCAACAGCTACTATCCCCAGTCTCCTCTGTCTTAATCAGAACCTCTTGAATGAGCCATTCCTGGTCTGATTAGTTTCTGTATTTGCATCCTAACACGCAAGTTTTGTTTTCCTCTGTAGTCTCATTTCCTTTGTCTTCATTCCTCTGTATTTACAGCAGGTTTAACTCAGAAATCAAATCAGGCTCTGAGGTGCAGCAAAGGGTTTGCCAAAGATCCAGAGCTTTCAGGTGAGGTGATTAAAGCTTAGTCCCTCAGTAGCAGAGCATTCACATGTCCTCATCTGGAAAATATCTAACATGGAGTGAGTCTTTAGAAGTTGATTTGGTAAAATGAAACAGATCTCTTTAGAGCTTGTGTTAACTCTGAATTTCCAAATGGCTGTAACCTAGCCAAATATGGTGAACTTTGAGAGGATGAATGAAAGAACAATGTAAAAAGCTGTTCTCTTTCTGTGTCAAGATTGCTGCTCCCATAAGAATTTTCTCTCTTTCTTGGAAAAAAGGTAGGTAAACTGTTCTTAAAATGAATAATAAGTCTCATTTTCTTCTGCTCTAGTTTTTAGTAATGTTTGGACTGTTTTGACTGGAATCTTACATCTTCCTTTCCATTTAACTAAAACAAAAAATCAATCTGAAGCAGAAATTGAGCCTGGAAACTTTCAACCAGAACAGTTGGTTTAGTCATGTTTTAAGTAACGGGAAATAGTGTTCAATGAACTTTAATAGTATAGGTACCTCCTATTTTGCTTATAACAAGAATTTTAGTGTGGAACGTGTATGTCTTTCATTACATACAGTAAGCTGAAATCCCTCTTATTTTTACTATAAAATGATTATTGTCTATTTAAATGCAAGAAATGTACTGAAACTTACTGGAAATCATGGAAGTGTATGAGCTCTCAAGGTGTTTCAGCTTAATAAACCACTTCTGTAGGACACACTGGATAGTAAAATTTAATGCACTTAAAAAACAATGTATATTTTAGAAATTTATATCTTTTTAGAGCAAAAGCCTGGTGGAAAAAGGATTTTAGTTTGGTTTTTTGGGTCTGCCATGGATTTCCTGAGGCTGAGCACATTAACTTGTCCTTCTGTTTTCCTTTGCCTTATCTTTAAACATTTGTCTATACATAATCCTTTTTCCCCTTCTGTTTCTCATAAATGCTTCTAAAGCCAGGATCATTCTTTAAATGGGCCTGTATTAACTTGATGTTTGATGGTCCTAATTTTTCTCTTGATTATTGGCTTTATTTTAAATACTGCTGTGGGCTAGTTTTTTTCTAAACTTATTCCTGTTCCATATGATGACGTGCTTGGCTTGAATTTTGGTTTAAAGCTACCCTAAGTAAGCATAATCCCATGTTTGGGAATCACAGAAGTGATACTTTACTGATTCCTTCACTAGCCAGACTGGAGCAGAGTGTATTTTGAACTTGCAGTGTAAGTGACTGGTATTGCTTGCAGACAGCAGATATTTTGCAAATGCCCAGCAACCTCTGTGTAACTTCAAATTGAGTTGACATAATAATGTTTGTTAAGGCAACTCTGTGGCATACGTTCCTGGAATACTCAGCTGATTGCTGATGCCATAAACACATGTGTGTTACTCACGATGAGGTGCACGCTCCTGCTCAGTGTGTGCCAGGAACTAACGGGCTGGATGAATGGGTTTTGTCCAATCTTTAAATACAAGTTGTTGAGTAGGTTTGCCTACAAATCGTTCAGCCCAATAGGTTCAAACAGACACCACAGGAATCTGAGATCACAAGAAACTTCCTTCTGTGGTCCTTTTGTAAGGATCCGCATATTGGTTTGGTTCAAACAGAAAGTCACTGGTCCATGTGTATGTAATTAAATGTCTTTGATAAGATGAGGTTTTTTTAATAGTAAACTGGAGTAAATTACCTCCAGTAGTCTGAAGTAGATTTAGAAACCAGCAGTAATAGGGAAAATGGTATATGGTGTTTTGTTTTCTGTTCAGACTTGTTAAACCTGACTGCTTAGACCTGTTGTCTCTGTGAGTGCTTTCCTTGCTGATGCAGCTTCCTTTGAGCATCAAGAGCTTCCATTAGGAAAGCAAAATCCTGACTTATTCAAACAGAGACAAGTTGACTGAGCTGCATAATATTATTTGATTTTTCGTTAGACAGGTGAACTTTCCATGGGCTTAGAGTCCTGTGTAACAAAATCACCTTGCTTCAAAACCATGTGCTTCAGTAAAAACTAAGAAGTATCATATTCATCTGAATGTTTCACCTGGGGCTATTCTAGTATTTAAGCTTCTCTTCAGAAGCAGAAAAGCTCCTTTGGTCTCTTTCCAAGAAAAATTCAGGAATTATTGGATGAGTCTTTTCAGGAATTATGAAAACACTGGGAAGCAAGGGTGGCCTGCTCATTTTACTGTAGTGCTTATAGTACTAGGCTGACAGATAGGACCTGTAGCTCTGTTTTTACTTCTCTCCTGCTTCATATGTTCTTTCAGTTCTTCAAGTCTTTGCTTGTCCTCTCACTTCTTGTCAGTGACAGAAATGGAAGACAACATGTAAATGTATGGTTTGTCCACCCTTTTGATTGATGAGTACGTTTCTTTCATATCAATAGGCATAATTGAACCAGAGTGTATTCAAAAAAGGCAGCAGGGATGATGATTACACAGCAGCTGCATGAGGACTGACTAATTTAGACTTCTCCACTCCAACCTTTTTAAGATATAGCTTTGAGATTGACAATAGTATTAAGACAGTTGGTAGATGTAGGTTGTTTACTATCACTTCCAATTGAGCGAACCTGGTAGGAGACCAGGTCAAAACAAAATAGGATAGTTCCCCAGGAAATTGAGAACAGACTTATGGAACTCCTTGAAAGAGGATGGAGATGCAAGATCTTTGTGTGTCAAGAGAAGCCTGCATAAGTATTTAGAATCTTAACTAAATCACATTAGGTTTGGACAATAACATGAGCTAAAGCAGTCAGAGACAGGAGAATACTTAGTGGAACTGTGATAAAGCCATTCCTCAGCAGTTTATGGCTGCTGTTTGGCTCAGGACCCAGGTTCAGATGGACATTTAGTCCGAAAAAATATGATTATTCCTATATATTCTTTCTTTCTTTTTTTTTTTTTCCCAAATGCAATATTGAGAAGAGTTCTCTTGCATTCAGAAATTATGTTCTTTTTCCTACTTAATGATAACAATGTTATTTTGATGATAGCAACACACCATTGTGTCAGCACAGGATACTTTTGTCCTCACATGAGAGAGGACAGCTTGGATAAAAAGCATTATTGAAAGACATTCTGATCATGGTGGGTTTTTTGTTTGGGGTTTTTGTTTTGTTTGGGTTTTTTGTGGGTTTTTTTTTGTTTTGTTTTTTGTTTTGTTTTGTTTTGTTTTTGTTTTGTTTTGGGTTTTTTTGTTGTTTTTTTTTGTTTTGGTTTGGTTTTTTGCTTTGTTTTTTGCTTTGTTTTTTGCTTTGTTTTTTGCTTTGTTTTTGTTGGTTTTTATTTTGGTTTTTTTGTTTTTGTTTTTGTTTTTGTTTTTGTTTTTTGTTTTTTGTTTTGTGTTTTCTTCTTTTTTTTCCTCTTCTTTTTTTTCCTTCTAGAGAAAAACCAAAACAATTAGAAGGGGCCTTCTCCTTTGTGTTAAATGTATGCGATAGCAGTAAATTTTCCATATTACCTTACTAACCCAAATATTTGGAAGACAAAAAGTTAATTCACCAAGTACAGGGTTGAAACTTAGCCTGGGAAACACAGATCAGAATGTCCTGCCTGGATGCAACTTGGAGATACCTGGAAGTCTCCAGGGGTTTTACAGATGGCCAGCTGATGTTGTAACTAATAATTGGTCAGGAAGTGTTCCAAGCCCTAAAGAAAGCAAGCTTGAGAAAACAGCCACAGGGAACTCCTAAGAACATTCATTTGGTATGGAAAGCTTTTGGCTATTGTGTGTGTAATCATGTCAAAACTCCAAACTCAGGTTCCTATCCTGAGTGTTTTGGTTTCTGCAGCTATAACAGTCATTAGGAGTTGCTGTAATATATTCACAATTGCACACTCTTAGCAGGTACACAGAGGGTGGAAATCCCCAGGTGAGCGAAGCAGAGAACAGAAGGTTGTTAATCTTGAGCAGGTGAGCAAACTAAGAATTATTGATGTCTTCAGGACTGATTCATGTGGCTTTAGCTAAATTTAGTCATTAAGAACATGTCCTTTGGAGATATGAGAGCTGATCTGCATTGGTCGTGCCAAACTGACAAAGGTGTTCCTGTCCAAAGCAATCAAAAGACAGCAAAGCTACATGGGGATTTCTGGTCATGTTTTAGTCATGCTGTTTTTTCAGAAGGAAGATGGAAAGGTTAATTTGTGGCCAATCATCTTGGTCCTCCTTTATTCTCATGCCTTGCTTCATATATTTTCTTCAGGTATTTTCTCAGGGAAGCCACCAGGCTGTGTGCTTATCCACACTGGTTTGATGTATGTAGATGAAAATTTCCATATATTTCCCCCCGAGTTGTTGAGCAGTTGAAACACCTCTTTATTTTAAGGCACATATTCAGGAGACAAAGTGGTTCCCAACGAAGTTGCTTTTCTGATAAGTTTTCCTGGGCTCTCTTCCACGTTCTGAGGTGAGTTTGCTTTATGAGTTTGCCTCAGTTGTATTAGTGATAGATAAAGTTGTTTGTAATGTGCGATATGAGCTGAAGCCATGTTAGGCGAATTCTCACACAGGTAAAAAAATCATCCCATCCTAGAAGATCTGGCAAGTTTAAGTGCAGGGCTAAAGGTAAAATGTGGATGTGACAGTGCATGGTGAAATGGCACCTGCTTCAGTTCATGTCAAGTGACATGTGGCTGAACATCTCATCTGAATGGTTTATGTGGTATGCAGATGCCACAGGACATTGTCCAGTAATACAGGTGAGCAGTCATGGTGTATGTGCTAGTGAAACAAAGATGGGAGCTAGAACTTCACATAGCTCTCAGTGATTGATGGGGTACAGACATGCTAAGAAGCATGTTGGAAACTAAGTCTGGGATCTTGTAACCAACATAATTAGCATCATTTGATTTTTTTTTTTCTGCTTCAAAATTACTTTGAACATAAAATGCTGCCTTTTTTTTTTTTTTTCCATGTTGGAAACAAAATCATCCAAAGTTAAGGTGAATGTTCAAAAATATTCAAAAATGTGTCTATCAGTTATGTGTTAAACGTATTTTTCAAGGGAAATCCACTTTAGGTGCCACAAAGCAAAACGTAATTCTTCGTTTTAATCTATATCAGGAGGACAGAGACCATAGAGAATTATTACCTTGTAGTCCTGTGCTATTAAATGACTTCTACGGAGTTTCCTTTTTTTTCCCTGTAATACTGAGTTATAATTCCTACTTACCAACTACATTAGCCAAATGAGACTGCAAGTTTGGGTAAACACTTAATAAACCTTCACTATATTCTATCTAAAGAATCTTTTTGTATACTACATCCCTTAAAAATTTTGCTACCAAGAGGGGATTTTTTTCCCTTAGTTATACTGCCTCAGGGCCTTGTTGTTTTGTCTGAAAAATAACTTGAGGGTTGTTTCTGGGTTTTCATTTATTGGTTTGTTTCCTGATTCTAAGGAAACTTTTGCATCCATATTGATCTTAGCCTTAAAGCGCTTGTATTTAGAGAACACGCAAAACCCCTTGTGGATCCAACTTTCGAGTCCATTTCTCGATTAACTTTATTATACTTTGAGATTTGAATGGACTTGAAGAGCTCTGGTTGTGTGGGTTGGGTGTGCACCCTCCAGCAGAGCAGGAAGAGAGGGATGCACGGTGATGGACCATGTGCTTCCCAGGCTCTGGACACAGAAAGCTGTAGAAAGATGCAGAATGCAGTGAGGCAAGTTTGTGGCTGCCTCACACCAGAACTTCCCAATAGAGCAAAGCTTAGCATAGGAAAAAGCAAGAAAAGTTTCGAAATAATAAGAAGGATGTCCTTAGATAATAAAACATCTATCAGGAGTGTCTGGAGTTTCTTAGCTTTTCTGTGATGTGTTGTTATTTTAATAATGAAATTTTTGAGTATTTACTTCACTAATAGAAATTGTTCTTTTCCAATTAAGTGAATCAGTATATCCATTTGACTAGTATAAATTATTATTTACTTTCTCAGGCTCCATGTATTGGGAAGAATCTTTGCTGTATCTGTTTTTAAAATGTCAAACAGGGCTTTATTCTTGGGAGATATCCATCAAATTTTAAACCACCTTCTGATAGTTTCGGTAAGGAAGATTAGAGCTGTCTTCCTACCCTGGCTGGTGGCTACATCCTAGTCTGTTGTTGTTTTTTGTTTGTTTGGGGAGTTTTGCTTTGGTTTCTGTTTGGTTGGTTTTTTTGTTTTGTCTTTTGTTTGTTTTGGGTTTTGGTTTTTTGTTTGGTTTTTTTTGTTTTGTTTTGTGGTGGGTTTTTTTGGTTTTGTTTGGTTTTTTTTTGTTTGTGTTTTTGTGGGTTGGTTTTCGTTTGTTTGTTTCAAATAAGTATTTAGATTTCATCTGGACAGAACTAGACCTCAGTTTTTTTGCTAGTATTCCTTCTCAAGCAAATGTCTTCTTCCTTTTTTTCAATTTATTCATTAGAATCTTGGGTTCAAGAGAAATGCATCTTGATCAAATGTCTCTGTAGTTTTCTGTATTTTTAAATAAATATGCATGCAAAAACATCCCAAAGATGTTACAATGAAAGACTAAGCAAGTGCTGTTGCAAAGTCTTTAAGCTGTGACACTCTGCAGTTGATAGGAACTCTGAATATTGGTGCCCTCCAAAAGAAAGTTGTTTTAAAGCCAAAGTTTCATGCTGGGTTTTCAATTTTTCTAAAGTTCTTGAAATTACATAGTTAAAGATCATTGCTGTGTTTGTAAATTAGATCCAATTTATGGGGATTTATGCTAGTTGTCTTTGTTACATCATATTCTTATTATTCTTAATGACATGAATAATAGTTTTAAATTGTATTGAATTGAAAATAAGGTTTACATTAAGTCATTCAGGTTGAATAAATACATTACAGACAGACAACTGAAACTGAGGCAAACATGAAGTGATAAATCATGCAGAGTGTAGAACACAACTCTGGTTTTAATGCAATTGTACAGAAATGTCAGTTTTTAAGCAGAACTTCATGTCAATGTATATTGAGGGTTATCAGCATTATTAGGACATTCTGTTCAGCTATCCTGTGTTTTTAATATGTGCATACACACTGTAACCATTAAGAATGATCCCTATGCCTTTCTTTGAAAATGACTTTCAGGATATTTGTAAGAAAACTCACCTTCAAAGTATTTCCAGCTACATTTGCACAAAGGCTGTTGCCTTTTTAGTGTGAGGCTGTTTTGGCACCTCTGCACTAAC
Organism: Formicarius rufipectus; assembly: GCA_013399695.1. Taxonomy (NCBI): domain Eukaryota; kingdom Metazoa; phylum Chordata; class Aves; order Passeriformes; family Formicariidae; genus Formicarius; species Formicarius rufipectus. The sequence goes on along the minus strand of VXAU01002136.1, from coordinate 238,168 downwards.
ACCGGTCTCTGCTGCAGGTGAGAGCACTGAGCCACCGCAATGAGCAGGGTGGATTTTTTTATATAGATAAGGAGGAGTGAAATTCTTCATGAAGAATAGGGGTTAGAATTTTCCTTTTGAATTGTGATTTTACAGTTTCTTTATTTCTTATTTGAAAAGTAACTCCAGGCTACTGGGAGTCAGATAAGGTGCCATACCTCCTTCTTCCTGAGAGCTCAGAATTCATCACTGCTTAGGTATCCTGAATCTTACAGGTGATCTTTCCAAAACTATGGGCTTGTAAATGTGCTCCTGAGAAACGACGTGATTAAATAAGCTCCATGCCCTAGGGCAATCAGAAGTATTCCTGGATGAAGGGAAAATCAAAGTAATGGTGAGCAAGCCCCTACTAATTTCCTGTTATGTTGCTTAAGAACAGAGACATGATTTTATTTCCTTTCTGAATATCAGCATAATTACACATTTCTGGAAGGTTTTGCTCTTTATAATGGAGAGTTAAACATGAGTTCAGATCAGAATTCAAAAGAATCCATAGTCCAGTGGAAGTGCCTGCAAGTGTTTAATTTGGCATATTAGGAAATAAGGATGGAATTGCAAATTCAGGTATTCCCAAGATTCATAAGGATTTTCTTCTATATTTCAAAGTTGACATAAATTCTGGTCTACTATAATGAAAATAGAAAGTAGAGTTAAAAAAAAAAAAAAAGAAAAGAAAAGGATAAGCCTTCTTAGCCTTCTTTATTTTTCTTACCTTTGTTTTATATGTTGTGTCCGCCAGGATCAGCATTAGTATTAGATGAAGGGCTCCTTTCGAGCTCAGCTCTACTGTGCTACTTATTCATTCTGTTAAGAGTAACCAGAAAAGTGTATTATTTCTTATCTGTTTTCAGTTTTTGCCTTACCTGTATGCATATTATTATAGACTACTAGTTTAAGAGTTCAGCTTATAGTAGTGAAAAACAAGTTTTCAAGTTTTGTAAATGAATTGAAATATTTGAGGACTAAGGTAATATTCAGTTAAATGTAAATGAGCTACTCTAGCACCAACATTGCAGCGGATAAAATCACTTCAAGGATTTTTCCTCTATCTCCAAAAACTTTGTGTAACTGTGGGGTTTTTTTGTTTGTTTGTTTGTGGGGTTTTTTTGTGGTTTGTTTGTTTGTTTTTCTTTTTTGTGATGGCTTTTTGTGTGTTTGTTGTTTTTCTTTATTATTCAAACTCTGTTCATGATCAAACTAAATAAGTGCTTGATCTTCATCTTAGTTCTGTTTAGAAATGTTACCCTTTTGCAGAATTTAACTTCTTAACGTGGTGAACAGTTGGATCCACATAGCAGGACCTTCAGAACAATGTGTTTTTAGCAGTTGCATTGACATAATCTTAAATTATGTTTGTGAATTTTGATAAAAAAATCTAATTTGTATTTACTCTTTGATGGAAATCACAACACTTTAATAATTATTGATTCTTTCCTACATGTTTTCCAGACTTTACTGATCATATTCAGTTCTAGGGCAGCAGAAATAAGCTGTCCACACATTCCGAAGGCAGCAGTGAAACCTAAATATGTTGCTATTTTACTTCCCCTCCAGCTACTCATTACAGATCTCTTTCCCTGGGTAAAGTATGAGGACTCACAAACTTTCATTTTTAGGCATTTTTTTGCTTAAAATATGCAAGCTTAACATAAATAATAGCTCATTGCTAACCCAGCATAAGAATGTGTTGCTAAGTTGTATGGAATCCAGCGCCAGACTGTAGTCCTGAGCTGGAATTTACTTGTTCCTATGTGATTATATTCTTATCAGAGTCAATATTTCTCTCTGTCATGCCTGGGAGCACAAAAAAGGAGCCCACAAGCTGCATATAAACTACAGGCACGTACGGATCTTTCAGTAAGGGAGATATAGGAATGTAAATTATTGTAATTATTGCTGGCATAATAATGCACTACAGCATGCTCCTTTTGAATGGTGATGGAGACACAGAGTACTGGGAAGAATGACTCAAAAGCATTTTCTTCCTCTTGTTCAGGCACAATACTGTGAATTTTGCTCACAAATAGTTGCTTACTAAAGAAGATTATATACTAACAGCTTCTGCTGCTCCTTGCTCTGTTCTTCCACAACCTGGAAGCAAATTTTCAGCAGGGTTCTTTACATAATTGTGTTTGTTATGAAAATATGAGTTTATATTTCACACACAAAAATCTAAAATTTTGGTTATTTACACTGTTTTTTACCAATTATAACTTTTGATAATTTATTTTTGCCAGCATTATGAATTTGCAATCTGTGAGTCAACGTAACCAAAAGAAATGAAAAAAGAATGCTATGCAGTTTGAAATATCAAATATGTAATTATTATAACAAGTAAAATAATGTCAATATATCCAACTATAATTTTGAACGCTTCATTTACAAATACTTTTGCAGCAAGAAATGCTGACCACAAAACCCACAGATTTCAAGTCTCCAGAACCTACATAAAACACAGAAGAGATTTCATTTCCACTTGGATGATTATTGTAAAAGAGAAGTGGTATAAAAGCCAAATGTTTGCAGAGGGGGAATCCTGTTTGTGACTCACCTGGTCTTTATGAGAAGACCCAGGCCCTGGCAGTGCCTGCCCATGGCAGAGCTGTTCCTGTGGATTACCTGACTGACTGCACTGCCTCTGCTTCCAGCAAAGAACAATCATCTCAAAAATAGTCTGAGAAAGCTCATTTGCCTTTAGTATCAAACTTTTCATGTAAATTGAGTGGATTCTGAACGTTTGGAGGTGTTTTAGGCATGGAGATCTCATCTGTCGTTAGTCTACTAAATTTAATTAGTGGCTGCTACTCACTTTTTCAAACAATTAAAATTTTGGTATAATTTTTGCTCTGCAGTGTTAACCATTTTTTCCCTACCTTTGTGATGATCATAGCTTAGAATTTGCATTTTGACATAATGAGTTACAATGTCCAAACTCTAAATGTTGAAATTAAATATCCTTTTTTTTTTTCCCCTTGCAAAACTGAGTTCCACTCGCCAAAACATTTTGTGACATGTATTTTAATCTCAGCCGTGTTAAACCTTCATCTCAAAAATTTACAGGTGCTACTTAGCCTGTCCATAGTGAATTCTGTAGAAGACAGTATCTTTTGTATTTGTTCCTATATCTGGAAAATATCAAGTGTATCAATATTCTTAACTCACAATAATACACCATTCCCTTTGAGGTGAATGCCTGCACTCAATATTGCTGCTTCTTTTTATTTATTTTTTTTTTATTTTTTTAATATGCATTAATTAAAAGAATGGAAAGATTTGTTTTTCTTCTTCTATATCAAATCACCTGTTTTCAGATGTTGTAGTTGATTTCTATGAAATAAGAATATCGGTCATGTTGTCTCTCTGTTGTGCTGATTCCAGGAAAGTTGTTTTGGAGCCAGAAGGGAAATGTATGGAAGCCTTTGTTGCACCACCATTCCCATAAAAAGACGCCATCAAAATAGCGTCTTGTTTGGAGTGGATATATATAATAACTTATTCTGTGGGCATATTTGTGGGGTATTTTTATTAGTTTGGTTTGAGGGTTTTTTTGTTTTGTGAAAACTTCAGAAGGTGAATGAGATGAGAAACAATGTGCAACAATGAGAGTTTGCTTGAAATCAGGCATTTATCAATAATTAGGGAAAGCATAGGATTTGCAAATAGTTTGCCCCTTTTTTTGTCTCCTGTCTTGATGGTCACATGCTTCAGGCTGCTTTATTAAATGGTAGCATTTGCTAGACGAGTTGTGCTTTTTTTCTAAATGCTTCTTGTTAAGTAGTGACTATAAGTCAAGGAACTGAGAAAAACTATTCATTTTAGACTTAGATATGTTCAAGACTTCATGTTACATTACCAGTAATTAGTATGTTGACCAAAGTAAAACCAGCCATTTTTTGCTTTGCCTCTAGGACACTCCTCAGCATGTGTTCTTTGATCTCTTTACTCATAAGTTTCCGTCGTCCTCGACCAGTTCCAGCAATGTCTATTAAATAATTCTGACTACAATCCTCTTGTTTAAGACAGTGGACTTTGACTCAAGCCTTTCCCTCACCTCATGTGCTGCTTCTGAGGATTTTTCCACCTTTTGAGCATTATGGTTTTCTGTCACAGGCAGATTTTTGCACGTTTCTAGTATGATGACATTTAATTAGGACTAGATAAGACCTAAATGAAGAAAGGTTGGTGTACTTTATTTTCTTTTTCCTTTATTCTCTCATTCTTCCTGTCAACGTTCTGCTTATGATGTTATTTTTTTCAAATGGCCGAGTGACCCTAAGTTCTTCAGTGGAGCAAATCCCAGAGTAGCCCACAGGGAGTGCTGCTTCCGGTGAGTTTTTCTTTTTTGAAACTGGTTTGCAGCCCTATGTCTGTAACATCTTCATTTGATTGGTCTATCTCTAAGAATGTGGTACATGATTCTTCATTATCTTGCAGCTTTTTTCCTCAGCTTCAGGACAGAGGATGGTGAACTCCACAAGTGGATGCAGATGAAGGCAAACCCATCAAGAGAACCTGCAGTGCCTGAGAGTTTCACAGCCTAGTAAATGCAACCTCCAGTCATCACTCTTGGTGCAATATGCAATATCTAACCTTAAAACAAATGAATTTGTTTCCTGGAGGGAAATGAAAATGTGTTGCTACTTTAGTTTATAAGCTGTTAAGTTTATCAACTTTCTGTACTACCCATTTGAGATTTTCTTGCAGTAGTACAGTACTATGTTGCAGCATTTTACAGAAAGTTGAGCAAATTCTATCAGAAATTCTTCAGGGTATTAGGAAACTTGTCTGCATTTTCAGACTGAAGCATTTCAGGTCTTTCTTTCTGAAGTGACTGAAATTCTATGCACTGAAGCAGCTGGGAAAGCCAGTTTCACTAACTTATAATACAGCCTTCAACCTGACTGAAAATCAGTTTTGAAATTGAGAATCATACACTGAAAATTATTTGGTTTGACAAAGCTATTTATCAAAGTTGATGGCAAACATGCAAGACAACATCATGATGTAAAACCAATGAAAAATAATCATACTAAACATGGGACCTCTCATGTCAGGGAGGTCCAGTGGCTCACTATACCCTGATTATCTGAAAGCAGCTGTTATCAGCAGATCAAGAGAAAGTAGCAAGGAGCTCTGGAATATGTCATTCAAAATTCCTTGTAAAATGTACATCTCCTCTAGTGTAGGTGTGGTTTCATTATCCATAAACTTTTGTCCTTCTTATGATCCCTACTTGACTGTTAGCATTAATTATGTCTTGTACCAAAAAACTTTTTTGAATGTAAAATTGCACCTCTTAGGGATGCGAAAAAGGTAATCTCCACTTTGTGTGGGGGAAAATGGCTCCGAGTAGACTTCATCTGTGTATTGACCCTGTGTTATTTTTTTTTAGCTATTGAGTGCAATTACTCTGCAGCTTATGGAGGACAGCCATGTGTGAACCATACAGAATTAAAGAAGCAAAAGTATTCTGGGAGCCTATTGGGTCACTTTTTCTAATAAAAAGAGTCTTATGCCGTGGGTAATGGTATAAAAATATACCAAAAGCAACTTTTTGAATAAAAATTGTACTTCACAACTTTTAGGTGAAACAGTGATAGACAGCCTTTGTTCCATTGGGCTTCAAAAGGTTAATCTGGTATGAACCAGGGAAAAACATTTTTTTTTTTGTTTTGGTTGGTATGGGGGTTTTTTTGAGGCATTTTTTAAAGAAACAAATGGTAAATGTGCATGATACCAGCAGCCACATGTAGCAATAAAGTAGAGGGGCTTGTGTGAGGGCTTTTAGTTAATTATTTTTTTTAAAGTGACAAATTTGGACTGAAGCAGTTATGTGTGTGTGGTATTAGCTACAGTAACTACTGTTCAATATACAGAGTAATTAATGCAGGACTAGTTACTTTTTTTCCTTCCATGCTTTTGCTGTTTTCATGTTTCTATGAAAAAGTTCTTTAAGTAATGATTTATAGGCTGTAAGCAAGAGGAGACAAGTAATATTGTCAACTAGATTCTCTTCCTGGCATAAAACATCACTTACCAATTTATCTAGTGAAATGGACCCTCATAGCTCTTGTCTGCAGCTAATCAATCTCTTTCCTATGTTTCAAGGAAAGGCAGTGAACTCTGTTTCACTACATCAGAAATGAGGCAGAGCTGTGGAGTGCCTGAAGGCACAAAGAAAAAAGTTCTCATGGCAACTGAAGCCAACTGTGCTCCATGTCACCATATCAGCTGCGGTGTTATGCTGTCCATGCTTCAGTTTTAAAGACGCTTAGTCAAATATATTGATGGTTAGTTCGGAGTCCTAGAAATCCTCCTCCTTCCCTTTCCTTCCGTGTAATCTAAATCATCCATGACAGAATAGTCTAACCTGTTCATGAAGAGGAATTCTCTTTTGGTAAATTGGTACTATGTGTCACTGTCCTTGCTGTTAGCAAGTTTTAATCTTGTGTCTCTACTTAACTGCTCCTCCCAGGAATTGAAGCTCATTACTGCTTGCCTTGTTACAAAAAAAAAAAAAAAAAAACAAAAAAACCAAAAAAACCCCAAAAACACTGCCTTTTTTATTTTCCCGGTTACTTTTTATATAGTTGGAGACTGAAGTTCATCTCAAAGACCTCTCGGGTTCAAGTGCTTTGGTCACTTAACCTTTCCTCAGGGGCCATGCTTTCATCTGTTCTCATGGTGGCAATGAAAGCCTCTTTCACCATTGTTTCTTAGTGCTTCTACGTGCTACTGGCTCGCAGGTGCATAAAAACACTGTCAGGAAAGATTCAAGGCTGAATGGATGTGACATGCTAACGTCAATGACCCAGGCTTCAAAACAACTTTATAACCTGGAGAAAACAGAACAAGTCTATAAAAGCTGTGGGAGTAAAATCTGTTGATTTCACGGCGCTGCATAATCCTTCCTCAAATGCAGGAACCCCCCAGCAGACCCACACAGCTTGCTCAGCCTCAAGCTAGTCATTACATGTTCAGGCTCTGCTCTTTCTTCAAGTAAGCAGATAAAATAACCGTGTTCAGAGCACTTCTTCTTTCCTTGCTGGAACCCTTTTTGGATGAGTTTTCTTGCTGTGACAGGCTCATTCTCTCTGGCATGAGACAAATGAGCACACAGTCCAATTGCTGTCTTCTACTGGATGTCCTCTTGTGTCTTTATGTCCACTACAATGTTGTGTGTCTGAGAATGTGATGATCTTTCACAAGGCAGCTGGCTTAGCCCAAGAAAACAGATGTGAAGGAAGGGGTTGCCAGACCACCTAGCTCTTAACAGCAACATTTGTTTTTGCCCTTGGTGTGTGTTGCTTCACATTCATATTAAATGTGCATTCCTGGGGCATGTCAATGAAAGGGATGGGCTTCCCCATCCCTAGCCACAGATTTTCCTTTGTGTTAACTGTATCATCTGTATGCTGAACAAGATTGTTGGACTGATTCAGCTGAAAATTAATTTATCAACAAAATTTACAATGAATTTTCTGCATATCTCCTCTGTTTTGCTGTGGGATATAAAGAATAAATTGTGGCTAGCATGAGGCTAAGGCAGGGCAGCAACCTGGATTCAAATTCACTGAAGTCACTGTATCACCAGCCTTGGAAGGATCTGGTCATTATTTATCTCAACCATATCATTAAACCTTACCTTACCTCCTCAGTAGAGTTACTGCAGTCATTTAGGCTTCCTCCCTCACCAGTCACTGTGATGGGTGTTGTCAATGCCTTTCCCACATGTTGTCATACTATTAGGCAGGACATCACTTTATTCTGCCTATCCCAGCACTCCTGCATCACAGGGAGTGTTGTTTCAAATGTGATTCTCCCCATAGCTTTGTATCCTTAAAAAATGACTTTATGGGTTCAGTTCTTCCTAGCTTGTCTATGTTTTTGGAGCTCATAGCTGAGACATGTGAAGCTACATAAGCTCATGAACAATAAAAGCAGCAGGGTGAGAAGGTGACACATTCACACTTCTACTTTTTTGGATACCAGCAATTTTCTGTCCACCCAATCAGTTCTGCTAAACTGCTTCTAAAGTGCCACATTTTGGTGTAAGCACAACAAGCACTTCATCCCTACACCAGCTTGGGTGCCTTGCACATGGATTGAGCTTTAGGCACAGAAGGTCATGCTTTGGTGCATCTGGGTTCAACTGAGTGACCCTTCATAGAGCCAAAAAAGGCAGCTGAGGCCACACCTCAGGTTTCAGCACAGCATCCTAATCACAAGGTGATGGTTCCTTTTTGTACCTGTATTCCTGCAGTAGCGTGTTCTGGATCCTAAGGGATCCTTCTCAGGGCCATGTAATTCACTTAATGTTCATGTGTTCCCTATCTAACACATTATACTGTACAATAAGGCAGGATATCTTTCCTCTCTGCATTCCAAATTGTTACATTTAAAGAATCTCCTTCTCTGCTTGTACTGGTAATAAAGTAAGGATCCCCCCCCCTCGCCTCAGGCCTGTTGCTGCACGATTTTTCTTATCAAAATCCTTTTCCCACAAAAACCTTAGCAGAGATATTCAACAACCTTAGGAAAACATGTGATTTCCCCCCCTCAATTACTGCCTCCCAGAAGTTGGCTCCTTTATTTAAAATGAGGCCTTTAGAGCATTTGGGGTTTATCTACAATAAGCCTACAGATGAGGTTCCTCCTTGACCCTGCAGCTGATTGTGAAACTGTCAGGAGAGAGTTATGCACTTCAAGAAGGCACAAATCATGTAGTTAATCATAATCAAACCACGGAAGTTAGACAGGAATCAGTTAAAGGCACTAAACCAATCCAGCAGCCATGCAGCTGCCCTTTTTGCAAATCCATCATTTGGAAAAAGATAAGCATCCAAGGAAAAACAAATGCCTCTTGCTTGAACGCACACAATTTCCAATACAGAGGTGGTTGCCTCGAAGTCCCAGCTGTAATTTAATTTTCTTTATTCAAAACATTAATTAGAGGTGAGGATGAAGGAGTGGAAGGGTTGTTTTGAGTCCTGTGGGTGTTTTGTTGGGCTTTTTGATGCGTCTTTTATTTGGTTTGGGCTTTATTTGGGGTATTTTGAGGTTTTTTTGTTTTTCTTTAATCATACTTGTGAAGTTCTCTATCTTGCCTGATGAATTTTGGATTATTGTAAAATAAGGCTTTCCTGTCTTCCAAAATCAATTAGGCCTTAGGCTGAGTGAGCACAGAACTGGACTCAGAGGGGATGTGCAAAATTCAAGCCTGAGTTATCAATTGGCAACCGACACTCTAAACATAAAACCTTCTTGACTCAGAGAGTTTTGAGTCCCTTATTAGAATTTCTGTCCACAGATTTCCTGTGGTTATTACTGAAAAATATGCAGCAAGTGTAGTGTTGCTCTAGATAAATAAAACCACAGAAAACAGGGCTTGGGACAAAAAGTATTTGCTGCTTGATTGAAGTGGGGGCAGACAAAGATAAAGGGGTGGGAATCCAGTTTCACAGTGAAATAAGACAAAGCCCATTACCTTTATGCATTGATTTTTTTAGAGTTTGGTGTTTTTTGGTTGACTGATTGAAATTTTTGTTGTTGTTGTTGTTTCCTGTTCGTTTAGGTTTTTTGTTTTGTTTTGTTTTGTTTTAAAGTGTGAAGAAGGAGTAAAAGAGGGAGGACCTAGAACAAGAGATCAAGAATAAAGACTTCTACCTGAGTCTGCCTTACATATGGTGAATGCCAAGATCAGCTGTGCTATCAGCTCCTCTGGTGTATTTTTAAAAAATATTTTAAAAACAGTTCCATTTTATATAAAGCAATATAGATTGAAGTGGAGGATTTATTCCTCATTGGATCCAATGTCCAAGGTAAATTCCATGTATTCCATGTATTCCATGGCAACTGGAGTGTGGGACCATTTGACAACGAGGGTGTTAGCTGTTTGCAGAGAATGAAAGATCTGCAGTAGGAGATGCAGAGACTGATGATACCTCAGCTACCTGGTTGTGCTGGTTTAGAGTTAAACCAGAAGGAGAAATCAATTCAATTCAAAATGGGATTGCAAGTCAAAATAACAATTCAATAAAAGATCACAAAATACACTGATTCAGAAAGAAAAAAAATTTGTTTGTGCCACAAAAAACAGATGCACCGCCCGGCACCAGTGGGGCATGANCTTCCTTACTTCACGGAAGTCCCTGAACACCCAGCTTGTAGCCTGAGAGGGTCAGGTGTGCCCTGGGCAGTTGCTGAAAATGGGCCACTGTGAGCAGTTCATGAGAAAAATGACAGAGGGTTTAGAATACACACTCACCATGTGACAAAATGATCTGGGCTAACATAACCAGGACAACTGGTACACTGTCATTAAAGCAGTTTCTGTGGATACATTGACTTTTTTGACCAGGAAAGGGGAAAACTAAAATTGTTGTGTTATGGAAGTGCCTTTAGCACTGGATTTCCCTCTATTATTTTTCTTCTCTGTGCCTCTCATCCTGTCTCTGTGATTTTATATATATATATATATACACACACATATTTCTAATTTTTAACTGGAAATTCCATTTTTCTTGATGCAACTTACTTTGAGCTTGGTACTGTTCCACAAAAATTTTGCTCTTCATATGTCAACAGTTTGTAACAAAAGAAATAATTTCACTAGAAAACCCCAGCTCAAGCTGTAATTTGCACACTGCACCCCAGAGCAGTTCTGTACAAAAGGAGAGAATGTGTATTGCTTTGCTCCGCTCCTTATGGTCCTCAACTCTAATTAAAGATGCTTGGCCATCTGTGAAACAGTTGCAACAAGAAATGTGAAGGCAACTCCATTTACATTATAATCACTTCTAGCTTAAATGTTCCTTTAATGCCTGCTCTTTTATCTCCAGATAATTTGGGAATCAGATTCTTGGTACAAGTAGTTTTGGGTCATGGTAGTTTCTGGAATGTGTGAGTTACTGGTCTGTGCTGTTCAGGAAGTCAGATTAGATGATCACAGTACTGTCTCCTGGTCACAGTCTCCTATGTAACATTTACTCTTTCCCTTACCCTTTTTTCTTATCACTTTCATAGTGTGAAATCCAGGTCCCGCCCTGTGCAAGGGCTCTGTATGGAACATCTTTCTCATCTCCCTTTCTTTTTCCTTGTATATCTTCAGCTACTGCTTTCCAGAAACTCTCTGGGATAACAACACATGTAGTGGAAGTCTACTGTCCCATGAGAATGTGCTCTGCTACAACAGATCTGAATTCACATCAGTCTCAACTCTTTTGGAGCAAAGACCTATAGAGCTTAGGGGAACAATAAAGGAAGTCAATTGGGTATTGCTAAGGCACTGCAACTCATTAAAAAAAAAAAAAAAAAAAAACAAACCCAAAAAAAACAAACAAACAAAAAAAACACACAAAAAAACCCCAAAACCAAAAACAAAACAAAAAACCCCAAACCAAAACAAAACAAAAAAACATCCCTCACAAGATTCAGTGACTCTGTCTTCTGAGGGAGTCCTGTTGAAGGAAAATATCTTGCATTTCAGAGGACGGTTAAAAAACTTACAGAAAAATAGAGTTTTTTAGTGATGGTCTCCAGCACCTGCTGTTGTCCAGCAGATGGTGCTGAGGAAAGTAGATGTTCCTTACAAAACTAGGAGTGGATGTTATTACTGGGTATGCTTCCCCCACTGTCCAGTGCAGTCCTTACTGCATCTGCTACATACTTGTCAAATGGAATGAAGGAACCTCCCTCAACCATCAGCCATTGGAGATGGAAACATTATACCTTTGTTTGCCAGCCAGGTATGTGACATTCTCTGGTCATGGTTATGTTCTGCACTTGATTTAGCATATAGTCATAGATCTTCATCTATTGTGAAACTTCAAATCCAGCTATTGGCATTTTGCAAGATGCATCACATTGCCCTGAGAGATGGGGATTGAACAAGATTAGCACAGCTACATCCCCCAAAACTTGAATTTGCCTTGCACAGATTTACCAGAAAGGTTTCTACCTTTGGCTTGCACTTGCAATGATCTTATTATCTGTACAATACATTGCAGGCAGAGCTGAACAAGTAGATTAAAAAATTTGAAACCACTTGTGACATCAAGGGATAGATTAAATCAACAAGACAATTGAATCATATTTTCAGTAAAAGATAGCATTGCAAAATGATTAAATCCGTGGGTCATTTTAACTGCCTTATGTCCTGTGCTTCAAAATACTGAGACCAAAAATACTGGAGGCCTCTGTTGCTCAAAATGTCAGTTTGAATAGTTCTCTAAGGCGGTCAGGCCACCCCTGGAAGTAAATCATATAAAGGCTTCAGTGTGAATCAAAGTTGAGGCTTTGACTGTTTATAGATATTTTTATATAGAGGTTGATCCAAAATACTTGGTGGAAAGGGGATGGATGATGTCCCCATGTTTATTTATAAGAACTGCTATTTTATTTGTCCTTCACTCATGATTAGTTCTAATGGTTATTTAACTTACTGAGTTAGTGAGATATCTGGACAGAGCAACCACATAGGTCCCTTTTTGTACCTGAGAAAAAAAACAATCCAACATACAGCAGAATTGGAGCTGCAGAAGAAAAGTCACAGCTGAGGTGATGCCATGAAGTCCCCATGGAGACAGTAGAGAAGGCAAAGAGGTGGCTACTGCTGATAGTGCAGGCACTTTTTTGTGAAGGATCAACCCATCTGGAGATCTTTGAGCAGAGCTTACCTGCCAACCCTTCACCTGACTGGGAAAAGTAAAGGGTGTCCCGGGGTCACAGTTAAGGCTGTCATATTGATTTGGGTTAGGACTTGTCAAGCTGTCTTCAGTTCCCTGTTTCATGCAAATTCTTCCTGTGCCAACATGCATCTACCTTCCCTGTTTGCCACTTCCCTATCTGTAGTATATAGACAAAAATCTCCATGTTATCTCAGCATAAAGAGTGGGAGGATCTGTTCTGGTAGTAGTAGGGAATGTATTTTCTTTCAAGTTTATCTGCTGGGCATAACAGGGAATGGAGACTTCTGGAGAGGGAGAAAAAGATTGTCTTGTAGAGTAAATGCAATTAGCAAAGTCTGTTGAGGAAACTATCTGATGTTTAAAGAAAAAAACCAAGATTATGCTTACTTTTTTCTGCCTTTCATTCCTCTTGATTCTCTGAGAATGTTTTCTTTTTGAATCAGCTGTTTACTGGGTTAGTATTACTGTCCCGCTGAAGGCTTACCAAACATTGTTTGTTACTTGTTTTGCTATGGCTCTAAGTGATAACATCACATCCTGTGTTAATTTGACTTGAAAAGTGAAGTACTGAATAGTTCCATACTGTAATTTGCAAAATAAAATAAAGTACCCGTATCCTCACTGGATAATCAAAATGTTTAGCACCTTAAAGCTGGGCTCAGCAATATAAAACATCAACACATACAAAATGTAGTAAGGTCATCCTGGAACTGGGACAGACTGGGAACTGGTTGTGCTGCCTGGGGAAAACCATCCAGAGCCCTACAAATGTGGTGGGCACAGATATTCCTGCACTGGTAAGCTCTACCTTGCAATTCCTGGTGTGCTGGTGTTCTGTTTCAGGTGGCATTGGTGGCTTTCTGTAGCAATAAACCTATACACTCAAGGAAGCAGCATTGTGAAGGGGGACTAAGGCTGGATTCTGATGTAGCAGGAAGTGTAGGGGATGGAGAGGCACTGCAGGGCAGGATGCCTCGTGCACTGCCTTTGGTCCTGCAGTGCCCATGAGCCCTGCCAGGCCTGGGGAGCTGTGATAGGCATTGCTCCCAGAATCCAGAGTTATTGTTTTATCTGGCCAGAACCCACAGCTTACGTCTTCACCTTTATGGTCAGACATATCCTTTGAATGCTTTACTCACATTTGGTTAAAAGGCTGATGACACACAAAGGAAGTATTTTCTTAGCCATTGAGGTGGTTTTTCTAAAAACATCAAATATTCAGCAGTGTTTAACCATGTATACACTCAGCTCCTTGTCTGTGCAGTGAAAAATGAGTTTAGTGTTTTGATAAATGACAGAAAAGCCATTTATAGATTTCAAACTAAAATGACAAAGTAATTTGGCATATTTTTTTAGCATGGTCACGTGGTATTAAAAATGTTTCATGGAGGAATTATTTTAAGCTGTAAAATATTTTGTTTGTTTGGTTTTTTTTTTTTCTGACTACTGAGATAACAGCAGAATGTTTTGTCTACACATATCCAGTATTCATAAGCTGCTGGAAGATGTAAAACTGACTCAAACTTATTGGAACTTTAGCTCAAAACACAAGTAATTTATAATGTTTAGGATGGGAAGGTTCTGAAAAAGGAACTTACCTTAATACTATGGAGTGTGTTGTTGTTGTTGTTGGTTTTGTTTTTGTTGTTGTTTTATTTTGTTTTAGTTTATTTTTGTTTGGTTTTGTTTGTTTGTGGTTTTGTTTGTTTGTTTTAAGGTGGCTGGTGTTTAGAATATATTTTACATTAATTGTTGCTAGTGGTTGTGTTACTTTGGATTTATTTCCATCTCCATGTTTAGATCTCTTACCCATCGTTGAACTGTTGGTACTATTAACAATCAGCAAAAAAACCTAATTATCTTTATTATGATAAGACCTTGATGCCATTTAGAAATATGGTTTTGTTTCACTAGATATTATATAAACAGACTAAGGCAATCAGTGGCTGAAGATTTCACAGTTTGAGTACACCATGGGGCAATGGATTATATTAGATAAACATTACATAGGGACAGCAGGTTTTTTTATTTGGTTTATTTAATTTGATTTGGTTTATTTCATTTGTTTAAATATTAAGTAAGTGGTGCTCAGTAAAAATGGAAGGAGATCATTTGATTAGGAAAACAAACAACAGAGGAGAGATGGGAAGGGAAGAACTGGAGTGAGCTCAGCAGGGAATGAAAGCACGGGAAATAAGACAAGGTACTCTAAGGGCTACAGTGAAGTGTCAAAGAGAAAATTGGAAGAAAATGTATGGATTGACAGCTATAGTAAAATTCCTGAAGCCATCATGAACATATGGCATTACCATAGGCATTGTCAGTCTCCAGTTTGCCTGCCCATTTTGTTTAGATGTTTCTGGTGCCAACTTGCTTCACAGTGTCCATGCATGTCTTGGCAGAGGGCTGGGGACAGTCCTGTGCTGCATCAGTGCTTCCAGGTTCTTGACAGTCTACTCAGGTTCAAAGATCACTATGGGGTTTTCTATTAAATATGAAGGAATAGACCAGCATAAATTGATCTTGACATCAGGAACACAAATAGAACTTAAAGTCACTTCTATAGTTCTCATTACAGCTGAGGTTCTTGGTATCTGCAGTTTGGTCTGGTAAAGAAAAGCAAGGAAAGCTGTGCTGTTAGAGAACAGATCTGTTTTCCATCATGTCTCGTATTTCACTGATCATTTTCTGTGCCTCTTTTACTAAAATTCTGGCCATGACAAGATGAACACTAGGTGTGTCCTTTGACATTGATAACAGTTCAGTTAGTAGATACTTGGTGCTGACAATATGCATATCAATATTTCTCCACTGATTCCAAAGAAGATGTAAGTTGTCTCTTGCTGTGGTCACTGCATCATCATTGTTCTTTTAAAGCAAGAGCCAAAAAAAAAAAAAAAAA
>VXAU01002136.1:180810-222521 GCA_013399695.1 Formicarius rufipectus | reverse complement strand
AAAAAAAAAAAAAGCAGTTAAATGCATTTCCTGTCATAAACTTGAAATCTTGAGCCAGTACCTGAAAATGCAAGAACAAGCCATTAAAAACTGCCTACAAACATGAAACAACTGTTTTAATTTGTTGCCAAAAACAGTTTATCAGATTAGGTTAATTGACTAAGCCTCCTAATATTTGTGCTTCAAACTTTGTTCTGGTCTGTGGTTTGCTGTGCAGGATGTCTTTGTGTCACCAGTTTGAGTCTGACCTTGAGTTATGAAAAATATTTTTTTTTTTTGTTATGAATAGAACACAGAAAAGTATAGCTTCATTTTCACTATGCTGCCTTTAACACAAAAACTCCAGTACAGCAGACTCCTACAGTCTACAGCAGAGCAATTGGATCTGCCCTTAACTCCAGGCAAAGTTGTTGTGAATTGTCCTGCTGGAGAGACAGGGAAACCTGGACAGGGTTGAGAGGTGTGAACCTCATGAAGGTCAACAAGCCCAAGTTCAAAGTTCTGCATTGTGGGTTGGAGCAACACCAATCACAAGTACAAGCTGGGAGGAGAATGGACTGAGGGGAATGGATCTCCCTGGGGCAAAGACTGAGGGAT
Organism: Formicarius rufipectus; assembly: GCA_013399695.1. Lineage (NCBI taxonomy): Eukaryota > Metazoa > Chordata > Aves > Passeriformes > Formicariidae > Formicarius > Formicarius rufipectus. The sequence goes on along the minus strand of VXAU01002136.1, from coordinate 221,924 downwards.
GGTCACTGACGAGAACCTCAACAGGAGCCAGCAATGTGCACCTGCAGCCCAGAAAGCCAAACATGTCCTGGGCTGCATCCAAAGTAACATGGGCAGCAGGTCCAGGTGATTCTGTCCCTCTGCTCTGGTGAGACTCCACCTGCAGGTGCTGAATCCAGCCCTGGAGTTCCCAGCACAGGAAGGACATTGGACCTGTTGGAGTGGGTCCAGAAAAGGCCATAAAGATGATCAGAAGGCTGGAGCACCTCTCCGGTGAGGAAAGACTAAAGAGGGTTGGGGCTGTCCAGCCTGGTGAAGGGAAGACTCTGAGGAATCCTTATATCAACTTTCCACTACCTAAAGGGGACCTACAAGAGCCCTGGAGAGTGACTTTTTACAAGGGTATGTAGTGAAAGGACACGGGGAAAAGGCTTCCAACTGAAAGACAGTAGGTTTAGATTAGTTGTTAGGATGAAATTCTTTGCTGTGGGGGTGGTGAGGCACTGGAACAGGTTGCCCAGAGAAGTTGTGGATGCCCCATCTCTGGAATTGTTCAAGGTCAGGTTGAATGGGGGCTCTGAGCAAGTCTAGTCCAGTGGAAGGTGTCCCTGCCTGTGGCAGAGGGTTTGGAACTGGATGATCTACACGGTCATTTCCATACCATTCTATGATTCTACAGTTTCTACTCTAGAGATCTGGCATCTTTAATAATTGTTTAGCTACTCCTACAATGTTGTAAAAATAAATTTGTGTTTGTAGAGGGCTCAGAGATGATCAGATGAAAAGCTCAGAATAAGTACAAAGTGTAATTATTAGCCAATGTTTAACAAGGATTTATGATTAGCATGCTGTCCGTGTAAACAGTATTTAACTTAGAGTTAATACAGAGTGAGAGCTGGGCATCCCACTTCACTACATGCTACTTTTTTCCTCCTGCACTTAATCTCAGAACATTTGAGATCTTTGTCTTCAGTTTGTTGCAGTTCAGTCTAAAACCCTCAAATGAGGCAACTTTGTGTATAAAACATTGTTTATGTAAATCTTGCAAAGAGGCAGGAAAATCACTTTATCTCAACAGCTGCTTTCACAAGGGTGTCTTGGCAAGAAGTAGTCATTTATTCAACAATCAACACAGATTTAATAAGTTAAGGTTAGCTTAAAAAGTTTCTTTAGGCTCTCTAAAGCAATGTGGATTTAAAAGCAAATATCTGTTTGACATACTCATGTGCATTGTAGTACACACTAAACAAATCTATTTCTAGCTCAAATTAACAATTCTTTGGTTTCTGAGGAGTTTTACAGTTACTGAGTGCTTACTTCCTAATCTCTGTTGTTATTTGACCACCCCAGGACCAGGCTATATGGCACATAACTCCTGACAGTGATCAAGTTAAAATTACTTGGTTGAACAGTCCTATCCAACGAATCAACCCAAAACTTCTTGTAATCCTCAGGGCTCCAATTATCCTTGTAGATAATTCATGTACTTCCTGTTTTGAATGAGTTATTCAAGGCAACAAAATTCAGCCGGTAACAGAGATACTATTTCAGGGATATGAATGTTGTGATCACATGTGCACATCAACCTCTGTGTTCCATCTCATGTTGGAAGGTGTTGCTCACTGTATTTATTTGAGATCTATACAGTGGTTTTGATGGCATTAAGAACTCAGCTTACCTTTCTGCTCCCTGTTCAAATGAACACCAAGAAATTTATGCTTAAAAGCTTAAGTTCATGAAAGCATAGAGATTTTAAGTAAGCTACTTAAATTACTTTTTACCTCATTACTTGAGAAGAAAAAAAGATATCTCTTTTAATACAGATGGACAGGAGTAAGAGAGAACAGAAAAAAAATGTAAAAAGAAAAAATAAAAAGGGTGATTTAAAAGCTCATAGTTTCAAAGAGATTTTGCTAGGCTTCAGTATTTCACAGTACTTACCATGAAGGTCAGCATGTGCTATCTTCATTGCTTGAAACCTGTTCAATTTTCATTGAGATGCAGCTGATTCAAATGCCTTTTGTTCATCTATAGGCTTGAGCAACAACAATATAGTCCAGAGGAGAAGGGGGGGAATGAGAGGAACATCCTGACAAACCTGAAGGCCTTGTCACAGTTTATCACAAAGTAAAAGGTATATTCTTGTGAAGGTCATCCCAAGAATGGTCAGAGCAGCAGCATGTCCACTGGCTAACACTGCCCAGAAGAGCTAGAAATAGAAGCTTTGCTCTCCCTAGTGCTGACTAGATGCTAGATTTGTGATCGTGGCATTTGCAGTTCAGCTCTGTTCAAACAGGTTCTGTGCCAAACAGTAGGTGAAAAAAGCAGACAAGCAAGCTTCTTTAAATCTCAGCATAGAGGATGTAGAAAATCAGATGATTAATTTGTTATAAGCACAGGGTCTTTATGGCTGAAGTAAATATTACTTCTGGGTTAGATCCCTTTCTATCTTCCCTGATTAATAAGCTGGCATCAACGGGCATATTACAGAGGCTTAATGCTTTGGCTTCAGTTTACTCAGAGATATAGACAGAGGAAAGCATTCATTTTTCACTCAGACAAAGACTTATTAATTGCCGCTTTGTGTAAGCTCTGAGGATCAGGTCTAATACATTAATAATGAAAGAATCTGATCATTTGTGTTCCTGCTTTTACCAGTTTACCTTACAATGTGCAATTTGATGTTCTGTCATTCTGCAAAAGAAGTTACTTGAGCAGATAGCACTTGGAGCAAAGAATCCATACCACTGGACGTAGGCTGCTGATTTTCCAAACATGTCTATCTTCTCTTTGTTGAACTGGAGAAACTAAAACTTTGAGAATCAATAGTACATTAGGTTGAAGGTCTTGGGTTTTGGGGTTTTGTTGCTGTTGCTGGGGTTATTTATATCAAGTCAGAAGATTTCTGGCTTCACTCACTGCAAAAAACCAAACCAAACCTTTTTTATGCATCTGCTTATGTGACTGATTTTTAGTGACCATTGGGAGCCTTGCATGTGAGATGATGGTCCTTGCTCTATCGAGTTTACAGTGCAAATGTGAGAGAAGGAACAGTAGGAAACATAACAAATGCAAGGGAAGCTCAAAGTAAGAGCAGAGCAAAAGATTCAATAAACAGCCCTTCCTAAACAGCAAACATCTGTTTCTTACCAAAGCATGGTTGCAATAACATCTCAGAGGAGAAAGGGAGGAGGCAATCTAGTGATCTATTTGGCTGTGTTTAAACAGCCTTCAAAGCATTAAAACCTTTCCATTTACAGGCTTAAAACCAAGAAACCTTCTTCCCTGGTCTGCATATTCAGGCAGTAGTCCTGAGATGTGTTTTTTCATGTGTGTATTGGTTATGATGCCTTGCCCTTACTATCAGATTTGCTCTTGGTTACACCTGTACTATTTCATGGCTTTTAAATAGGCAGCAAGTGATTGCATTTAACTTTAAAATAAACAAATGAGAAAGTACTCACAAACAAAAATAAGCAAAAGTTAGCTTGCTTATGCTAAATTTTCACACTGTGGGACTAGCAAAAGAACTCATAATATATACAAAACCATCCATGGATGATTCAGAGCATCCATGACAGATGTGCTAAATAAATTGATGCTGGTCTCTGTAAAGCTGAGGTTAGCTTCTGCATTAGATGTAAGCAGCTTGTTAACACATCAGAGAGAGAAATAGCCTGCATGCCCTGGAAGTAGGAGAGTTGCAGTTGTGAACATGCTCTTTTACCTTCAGGAATGAAAGGTAAGAGAAGGGAGCTATGGATACTTGCATTTTTATTAAGGTTTTTATCACACATCAGAAACCAGTCTGAGTTCTTTGAGGGTAGTGACTTAGGACTTTGAGGCAAATTTTCCAGCTTATCTAGATACTGATTTTATTTCATAAAAATCAAAGTTGCAACCTAGTGTTGCTTCTGACGTAATTTCCAAACTTTTTAAACTCTGTCAAATCTCTCTGGCTTCTGCCTTGTGGCATGGCTGGACCAGTTTCTCTGAGTTGTTGTCATCTGGGGGAACTGCTATTATATCCTAAAAAGATGTTTTGCAGGGAGTTTCCTTATGTGCAGTAAAACAGCCTCTTGTTTCCCATGGGTTGGAGGGCTGAGGAGAGCCTGCTCGCACAGCCATGAAGCTGCAACTACAGCCGTAGTCCTTTAATGAAAGGTGATAATGGAGTGAGTCACTCAGTGCACACTGTGTGGAGTCTGGGTACAGCCTGTTCTTGAGGTCTCCAGTAAAAGCTCCTAATTTGTGCCTCCAGGGATGCACCAGAATGGATTAGACTGTTTGTAGCACCTTCTTTTTCTTATGGTACCAGAGTGTCATTCCTAAGACCTGTCTTGTTTGGAAGGTGGCATTCATCAGGTCTTCCAGTCTTATGGGGTTTTTGTGCTCATTTGTTGGGGTTATAGAGAGGGTTGTTTGTTACTGGTTTTGAATTTCTCTGCACCTTTGGAGATTTTTAGAGTAGCTCCTCCTGCCCCTTTCAAGGGGAACCAGGATACTGGTGAGTAGTCTCTGTTTAAAACTGTAGATTGTTTCAGGAGCTTTGAAATAAAAGGTGATCTTGATAACGATCTTTGAAGGAAACTTTAATAATAGAAATTTAGCCAGTTTAATGTTATTTTAGTGTGCCTCTAAGCTTACAGGAGGATTAGTTTAATTAGGTGATTATTTGGCTTTATTTTTAATTTTTTTTATTGTGAATGGGAGAATTTTTCTATAGCTTTTCTGGTGTGCTTTTACTGTGGGGGATGTAGTATGTTTGGATTTTTTATGTGTGTGGACTGGATTATTTTGCTCAGGTTTTGTTTAGAAAGTGGAGCTACAAGGAAGCCAGCAGAAGAAGAGCAGTGCTTGAGCGTATCTTGGTTTCCATGCCCCTCCTCCAGTTAAAGTACTTCCTGTTCTCTATTTCATGTCTCTTTCTGATTAAGAGTGGACTCCCTGATTAAAAATACCCCAACTAAACAAACAAAACCAAAAAAAAAAAAACAACCAACCAACCAAAAAAAAACACACAAAAAACCCAACACACCTACTAATTCATGCTCCTTGGAGAGTCATACTAAGAAAGTTTATGAGCAGTTTCTGGCTACCTCACAGTCAGAAGTTATTTATACTGAGAGTTAGTAAGGGGGACAATTGACCAACACCTGTACCCGTTTTTCTAAGGAGCTATTTGTTAGCAACAGAGATTGACAGGCTTGGCCAAAGAGAAATTTCTGTGCAAACAACTACAGGACCAGGTTCTTTAATATGATGTGCTGATGTCCAGCAGGAACAACATGTTGCACTTCATACAGCCTTATACACAGTTTACAGTAGCAGACGCCTTTGGGCAAACAATCTATGTTTCAAGCTTTACACTTGTGTATCTCTTTCCTAAATTGTTTGCCGAATAAAAGACACTGGATTAACTAAGATACCTCTTGTTAATTAAGCAAAGGCTTGCTCTGCAGTCATGTAGCCTTAATTGGCAAAAAAGCTAGTGAAAAAACAAACAACTACTAAAGCGCTGTCCAGATTATCAGAGCCTACCCAAGAGAAAACTGTGCCAATAATGCTGTCTTTAGATTTGTTAATTGCTTTAACAATTTTTACAGAGAGGGCAGGGATTTCTGAGCATGCCAAAGAAGTGATTTACTGAAGTAATCTTTCTTTACATGATTATCAGAAGGATATAATGTAATTTGCTTAAATATGAGTACATGACTTAAAAAAAATAGGACCATCTACCATTGGTGTGCAATACGCCCAAAGTAACTTTGAGAGTCATCAATTTCCAGTGTTTGATCTCAGTCTTAATTTTCTGTCAGATAGGTTTTCTGTGTTGTTTAAAGATGGGCGTACAGCCAAGATGGGATACTGAAATCTAAAATTATTTCCCCTTCATAACAGTTTTAAACAGGATGCCTCCTATTGGTTTTAAAATGCTTTACCAGCATTTTGTGTTTTGATCCCACCTCTCATTTCCCAGAGAAAATTTTGCTTTCTGTGTCAACCAGTAGGGCAGAGCTGTAACCAGTTAACCAGGAGTTTCATCTTCCTGTACTGCGTCACTAATGGCAGATCCCAGTCTGAGACACAACATATCTTCTATTTAGTGTCTGTACTTTCAATTATGGCACTTTCAGCACTTTTTCCCACTTTAGGAATAGATAGATGACAAGTGAGGAAAAGGTAGGAGCAGCACTCACTGGGGAAGATGTCTTCCTCCACCACCTTGCTGACAGAGGCACCTGGCCCATCCTGACTGTACGACTAGGAATTTAAAATCAGATGTAAAACAAAGATGTGTGTATGAAGTCACTCCATCACTCCGTGGAACTTTCCACCCATAAATATGTTCCTCTTCTAATGTAAGTAGAAAAGGGAAGGTGTGGACAATAACTTGTTATGAAAGAGTGGGCTCTATATATCTACCACATATTTAATATTAAGATACCAAGGTCCAGCACAGTACCTAAAGCATCTGTGAGAAGAGGTAAATGTTGGGTTGTCTGCAATAATTTCTGTGCCTGTGGACTTGGCAACGCACATCCTAAATCCCACAAATCCTCTTCCATCTCCTCTGGAGAAAGCTGTCTGCTTTGTACTGTAAAGAACCTTCTGGTATCTCAGCCCCTTTTATCTCACCTCCTTTTACACTTCCATCAGACTCATTCCCCACGTTGGTGCCACATGCTGCCCTCTTCAGTGTCATCACTGGCCACCCTGCCAGGCTTATAGCTTTAGACAGCCTTCACACAGGCTTGTGAGTGCAGAGGCACCAGTGCCTGGGGTTTGAGAGGGGACCAGGGAAAATCAGTTCTGCATTTTCTTAGGGAAGATGCCTTGTGGAAAGGCTGGTCTGGCAAGGCTGGAGCTCTGCAGCATGAGCTGCTCCTTGTACTTGGCGGCGTGGGGCAGGCACTGCGTGCAGCCCTCCCAGTGGCCAGGGCCTTGTAATGACTTTGTTTACTTTACATGAACTAAGACAAGGCTTGGGGAAACTGGATTATAATGAAGTTAAGGGTTAGTTAGACATTTAAAGGGACACAAGGATGGTTTACTTTATCCTACCTGTAAATGTTAAGGTTAGTAGGCAGAGCAAAGACAGTGCAGAAATTAATGGAGTGTATACATGAAACGGGGATGCTGTCAGAGCCAATTTTCTTAAGCATTGTGAGTACTGCTGACGTAAAACCAGATTATATTTTTTTCCATTGCTGTGCTCTTATGAATGCCTGTGAACTTCTTGGAAAATCAGAGATGAAGTTTTGGGTACTTTTTGGAGGGTGCATGCAAAGAATAGGTGCAGATTATGTCATTGTCATGTTTATAAATCACTTAAATACTCTTGACTTAGAGAAGTTTATTGAATCTAGTGCTATCTTTCATGTAAATTAGCATGACTGTAGTCTACAGCTTTTAAAGATCTATTTTTCCCTCCACTGTATATTGTAGAATTGTATTCTTTCCTAATATGGTGTTTGAGAGATGTTTTAAAAATAAATCATATTGACATTTGGATTTAATTATGAATTTCAAAGATAGGAACACATAGTTTATACAATATTTCAGCACAATGTTCATCTGAGCAGTACATAATGAAAACATTTTATTAAATTTATATTATTCAAGGAGCCCAAATACTTGGGGGTTTGAGAATTTGTATGTTAATATGGAGAGAAGTCAAAACAGTTGTCTGATGAAGTCAACAACAAATTGTTCCCTACACAAATAAACCTGTGGTATCTGCGTAAGTTACTCAAGCTGCAGAGCAAATGCATATTAACTTTCCTTCACCACTTATTAGAAGATTCTGTGAAAGAGAGACTGCAGAGAGTAGTTGGAACACTGCTGAATTGGTATATTGCTCATCTCTGGAGAGGAGTATTTCAACATTCCATTTTTGCAGCGACAAAAGCTCAGAAGGATTTCTGTCTAAGGCTCTTTGGCTTTGGATCATTGCAGGGTAACTGAAATACTTGACACAGGACTTATCTCATGACTTTTACCACAGGTTGCTTAAGAGGTAACAGGAGCTTACCCTGAGTTCTGCCATGGTTGATATTACAAAGACTTACCTGAAGAAGCAAATGTAGGAGTCAACTACAGCAAATGAGTTTGTCTAAGATGATGTCCTATAAATAGCATCCTTACAGTCAAAGTGGTGAGATGCAGACTGGGTTAAATGAAAGGTAAGCTGGGTGGAAAACTGGGTGGACTGCTTGGCTCAAAAGGTCACGGGTGTCAGCCTTATGAAGGCCAGTGGATGGCCCATCACTACGAAATCACTCAGGAGTGACATGGGAGTCAGAATCATATATTTATGAATGACTTGGGGGAGGGGCAGAGGGCACTTCTGACAAGTTATTTGAAGTGATGGTGACTTGTGGGGTAAGCAGCTCATGTACTGGAAGACAAGGTTGCTGTCTGCAGAGGCCTGGGCTGTAAAATGGGCAGGTGGGGTCCACATGAGTTCCAATAAAGGCAAGTGCAGAGTCCTGCCCCTGGGGTGGAGTAACAGACTGAGAGTCTGACAGGATACTAATCAGCTTTGCAGCAAAAAACCTGGGAACTGTGATGGACAAGTTGAACAGGAGTCAGCAGTGTGCCTTTGCAGCAGTGGCAACCAAAATCATAGGGGACTGTATTAGCTAGAGTGTGGCCAAAAGGAAACATTCCCTTCCCTTTATCTGGGGCTCTGAAACCACATCTGGACTGTCATATTCAGTTTGGGGCTCCCCAGTACAAGACTAGCAATAACATACTGGCATGAGTCCAGTGAATGGCCACCAGAATGGTTGGGACCTGTAGGCACAAAATGTATGATGGGCAGCTGGGAGTTGGATTTGCCTGCAAATTAAAATCTAATAGGATAATAAAGTGAAAAAGAATCCAGGCTCTTTTCAGAGGTGTGAGATGGAAGTGTAGAGGACACAAACTGTGAAAACATGGTAAGCTCTCATTTGATACAAAACCCCCAAACTTTCAACCATGGGGGTGGTTAACACTGCAGGAGGGACCAGGAGAGGTTACTGAGTCTCCATTCTTGGCAATATTCAAGACTTGACAGAACAAGATCCTGATGAACATGATGCAATTTTGAGCAGCAAGTTGGATTAGGTGGCCTCCAGACATTCCTTCTCACCTGCATGATTTTCTGCTTAGCAGGTGGTGAAAGAAACAAATAAAAAAAAACAAGACTAATGATAAGGTCATAAAATTTATATAAACCAATTAGTAGATGATATTCTAAGACTTCTAATTTCCATATATTTCTGGTTTTGCACTGAATAGTGCATCTCCAAAAACTGAGTTAGTGCTATGGGGAGTTAATGCTTGTGTAGGGTGCCTCTTGCAACTAATATGCAGTGTTCATAATTGTACAGGAGCATCAGGAACATGTTCCTAATGCACAGAATTCTTAGTTCATGAAAGATATTTTCTTCACAAGCCATCAGTTAAAATGTTTTTGTTCTATTGTAGATGTTTCTCCCAACTTCTCAAGTTCTTTTTTATTTTGAACTTTATTCACCTCTTTTCAGACTGCCACCTCCTTTTTGTAAAGTTGTACACTATAGGCACACTACTTTATGCAAAATATTGTGCTAGATCGAATAAAATTTTTCTTTAAGACTATTAAAATGATCCATAAGACCCATGTGTCATATCTCCCAAAATATACTGACATATGGGAATCTTCCAATACTACAGTCTACAGGGTACCTCTAATGACTTCTTGAATGTAATCCAATGTACTGCAGGGCTCTGAAGCATAATTTGTCTTCCTAATGTTACTGCTTCCAAAGTTTATCAATGATTCATCTGTATGAATACAGATGAATAAAAATATGCAAGAAGAGAGAAGAAAGATGGGAATGGTGAAATAACACATTCCTTCACCATTTTCTTGAAAGAAACTGATGAGACTGAGGAAGAAAGGGATTGCATGAGGCATTGAATGAGACGGATGGAGAGGGTGAAGGTGGATCAGCCGGAAGTGCAGGTATAGAATTCCAACCTCCTAGAAAGAGGATTTGTCTGGCTAAATTAGGAAGAAAGATATGGGAAGGTAAAAACATACAGAGAATGGATAACAGTAGGCTGGTCATGGAAACTTGGTGAACCTGGAGAAGGAGGAGCACATTTGGCTAAGTTGAAGCTGGAATTTTGCTGGAGTAGATATAGTGGTGAGGAAGATTCGCAAAAGTTATTATTGAAACCTAGAAGGCACAACAGTAATCATGCAGAAAAAAGTACCTTGCAGATTTTAAATACCGTGGACAATAGTGGTTTTGGCTCTTTCTTACATGTTGGTGAAAATACAATTTTATTGTGGCAAGTTTAGTATCATAAAACCCTGTCAAAAAACTATTGTAAAGATGCAGTAAACAGTATCAATAGTGACAATCATATTTTTGAGACTGCTGCTGCAGAGGGGCAACAAGTACTTCCCCTGAAACATTGAACTGTGTTTACTGTAATATAGATCAACATAGTGGACTAAATTCAGTTCTATTGCAAATTAAGTAGGTGACTAATCGTTAATGGCTATTAAGACACCAGACAGACTTTTATTCCTCTGAAGAATCAGAGTGGAAATGTTGGTGAACTGGTTCTTCATGATTTATCTGTTGATCAGGTCCAGAAAAGATTTAATCTAGTATTATGCCTTTGATTTACTTCAGAAAACTTGATTTTTGACTCTTCATTAGATGAGTCTAATGAATACTCTTCTAGTATTCAAACTGCTAACAAGGATGATGAACTGTTCCTGCTCATCCAGTCAAATAACCAGACAGTAACAGAGAGGAGTTGGAGGGGGGGGAATAACACAACTCAAGGGATAATTCAGTGGAAGGTGTCCCAATGGATAGGGGAGGCTGAAGTGCATGTTCCTTTCTTCATTTAAACAAAAGAACAAAACTCCAAGAAATAACAGTGAAGTTCTATAGACCAAATTACTACAAGAACAGATCCGAGCTCAGATCACTACAGTTGCGCTACTGATTTTTTCACAGACAGCAGAGCCTACTGAGACATATAAAACTTTCAATACCAAAGTACATCCCATGTTTCCAGTGACTGAATACCTATTCTGCCAACTTACCAAGCAAATTCTTCAAAAGTCAACTACATTAGTTGTCTTATTTGAATAGGTCATGGGGTTTTTTTCGTTCTGTTTTGTTGGTTTTGTTTGTTTGTTTGTGTTGGTTTTTGGTTTTGTTTTTTTTTTTTTTTTTTTTTTTTTTTTTTGTTTGGTTTTTTGTTTTTTTTTTTTTGTTTGTTTGTTTGTTCTTTGTTTGGTTTTGGTTTTTGTTTGGTTTTTTGTTTTGTTTGTTTGTTTTTTGTTTGTTTGTTTGTGTTTTTTTTAATATTCAAACATTTAGCAAGATATTAATGAGATCCAATAAGATCCTAGCTCAAATTTCTTTAGCAATTAGACATGAATTGGAAAGCTGTCAGATGAGTTTCCATTTTAATTACAGCACCAAATGTGCACTCCTGGAATTGAGATTGTTGGCTATATCTTCAGTGTCTGAAAAGGATTCTGATTATACCCAATAGCATCTGAAGGTCAGTCTGCACCTGAGGTAATGTTCTTAGCTACTCAGAAAATAAAAATATTTCAGTCAAGCTTAACCTTTCCCTGCCTTATGCGCATGAAGTCATTACAGCACAAAGTTTTAAAAATTAATTTCCATTAGGTTTCCAAATATGCAGGACCCAAAAATGGTAGTTAGGGTCTTTGGAAAAATACTATGCTGTAGTCTATGAATCATTTAAAAATTTAAAATCTGATAAAGGAAAAAGCCCTTTTACTTAAAACATGGTAGTTTTTCTTGCTCTGGCTTTCTAATATCAAAATTGCAAATGTCTAACTACAGTTCTTCTTATAGATGATTTTATACTTTGATAAAGAGCCATCTGTACTCAGTATAAATGTAACTTTCTAGAAATACATTAATAATCACCTTTTTTTTTAAATCACAACAATTAAAAATTATTTGGAGACTCTAATTTGTATGTCATCTGCTTTTTGATTGTTTCTGTTTGTATTGTGTAAATATTTTGAATGATTTTACTTAGTCTTATGGAAGATATTTGTAGCCTCTACACGATATTAAATGACTTGTCTGGAGACATCAAAGGCTCACGTGCATCTGAATTTTATGGCAACTTTTACATATTTTGATTATACGATGTTATGAAAGAAAAAAAGGGGATTTCCACTGATTTGTTAATTTTGTCATGATATTTCTTCTGACAGGAGAAGGATGCCTTTATTTTCTTGATGAAACAAGCAGATACTCTGCTATGTGATCTGATGGTTTTCATTCAGTGTGACTCCATTCTTTCTGTTTGTCTAGAGAGATCGATACAGGACAAGAGTGAAAATGGAACAAAAAAACGAAGGCCATTGCTAACATGAGTATAGAGGCTGAAGAGTGAGAGCACACTGAGTGTGCTTTGGGTGCTCTTCCAGGGATGTCACATAGTCATCCCCCACAAAAGTGCTATGAGAGTAGCAGAGCTGAGACCAGGATCCTCTACAGAGCTTCCCTAGGACAGACATTCCACCAGGGCTTCTAAAACTGTATTATGGGAGTTTCTTGAAATCACAGAATGCAGGGCCAAGTAATATGATGTTAATGATCCCAGCAACAGCATATTTCAGTTTATGCAGGGCTTTTTTTCTTCTTATAAATGCAGTTGAGCTACTATATTATAGGAAGCTTTCTTTTCCTTAATGGACCATTCTTTAAAAAAACAGGAAAGATAAGAACAACAGTTCTTTTTTCTCAGGAAGTTGTTTGTAGATCTGCATTCTCACGTGTTTGGCTTGTCTGGGTTATCTGTTTGTTGCATGCAAATTACAGAACAGCTGCTCAAATTCCCACTGGTTTGTTACTCTCATCTTGTTAAGGGCAGAGGAAACACAAAGTTCATTGTTAATCTAATTAAATTCCAAACAGTCTAATCAAATACATATTAGTCATATTACAATGATACTAATACTTCTGGTTGCAATTATGTGCAGTTAATGTACAAACTGTGGTATCCTTTTGTCAAATGTTGTGCTTACCTTTTCACTGACCTTCTGAGTCCAAGGGTTAAAGGCTTCATTATGGCAGGGGCACAGGGCTTGTCAAGAGATCAGCATTCCAAGTTTTCACTAGGACGAAAATGAGGATGTGGGTTGCTTCTTCTTCCCTTTTACAGTTTCCATACGCCATCATGTTTGTAACCTGCTGGCTTTTTCTTCATTGACCTGCAGGTTTTATGTTGTGTACAAATTTACCACATCTGTTCCATACATATTGAGTGCTTGTTGTTTTTTTACCCCTAAAATAATGTTTGCCCAATTCTCCAACAGACTGGAACAGAGTGGTTCATAGACTTGGAATCACCCTGTACCCTTGCTGCTATTTCCCTGCGCCTGTAACTTCCCTGAGCTTACTGCTCGTCTGCTGTCCTGCTGCGCCTGCGTTCCTCCAGGAAAAGTCTTTGTGCTGAAAGGGTTGATACTTTATTATTCACAAATAGCTCTTTCATGCTATTGTTAGTTACTGAATTACGTGTAGAATAAGAATTACATCACGTATCTGTACAATGCTAAACAAAACAAACCATATATTTCTGTTACAAGCAAAGAAGTGAAAGAGAAATTCTAGATAAGTCAAGTGCTCAAGGCTCAGGTTTTTTGTGATGCAAAACCCGCTGCCGATTACAACCAGGGTCCTCACCATATCTACTGGTCTGCAAGGCTTTGGCTTTGCACTGGCAGAGCTTTTCAAGTGTTTCTCCTTGTGGTTGCCCAGTTATCCCCAAGGGCAGTGTGAATGGCTTCTGCTGCACACGGCCCATTGCAGGACATGTGAAGTCTCTGCCTCTCTGGGGGCATCTGATCTGTCACCAGTGCCCCTGAGCCTTAACTCTCTTTCTGCTCCGTGCTCATGACTTTCCCCCCCATTTGAGTGTATGTTGCTCCCTGTAAATGATTCAAGATCATTTTAGCCAAAGAGTCTGAGGCTTTTTCTCTGTGTTTTCATCTCGGAGCAGCCGTACTCTGAGGGGAGACCATTTCATTTCAGTGTGATAGGCTATGGCCATACACACTAGTGTAGTGTGTTTGGTATGCCTGCAGGGAGAGGTGAAGGTAAGGGGGATGCCAGAGACAAGTGGCAAGTGGCACCTGTGAAATAGTATCTCATTCCTCCCTTCTGAATGGAGATGACCAATAAGGCGTTCTCTACTTTTTTTTTTTTTGTCTTCCCCACTCTTCTCTTTTTCTCTAATGCTGCTGTTTGCAAGGTCTTTGTGTTGCTTCACTAGCTGTTAAATGCTTTTTGATAGGGCAGTGGACTTCAAAGAGGATTCTTCTGGATCCCTAAGGGTTTGCAAAGAAAATATTTGGAGCAGGTTTGGGAGGGCCAAAGGAAGAGGTTGCTGGCAAGGCATTCTAGCAACTGCAGCTATCGGAATTGCCACTACATTTGGAATTAAGCTTCCTGAGGAAAACCTTTTAAAAAAAAGATACCTATTTAATTCTTGCTTTCAAATTTGCAGGTAATAGGTGAGGATTACTTTCATTAGGACACAGGGTTAGTTTATCTCTGGTGAAGTGGTTAATTATTTTGACAAAAACTGTCAGAAGGACAGGCTGTATCAAGAAAGATGTGCATAAAGCCCTTCTTTTACTTAGTCTACCTGCTATGCTTACTGTGTACAAGCAAGACCAAATTCAAAAATTAGAGAGTGGTGTTAAGGTGGTGCTACTGTGGGCCACCCCATCATGAGCACTTGTGCCTTGCAATTGGAAAAGGGCATTTTTACAATGTTTCTACCCGTTTTATTTTTAATGCATTAAAATATGTTTTGTTTTGGTGGGTTTTTTGTTTGTTTTTGTTTGTTTGTTTTTGTTAGGTTTCGTTGTTGTTTGTTTGTTTGTTTTTCTAGATACTATGATTCCAGTTTGAAGAGTATCAACACTGGTTTGTTTCAGCACAGGTGCTGGAAAACTCTTGCAGTTTTCCTAACCTACTGTGTTTAGGCAGACACTTTGAACTAAGAATGAGCTAGGAATGCATGAATGATTCTTCTTGTAAAATATATTGATCAGGAGCTTAAGAGTGCATTTTCTTCAGGTAAAAGGCAACTAGTAGAGATTGCAATTGTGTGAGGGAATGAACAGATACTCATCTGTAAATTTGGTTCTATGACTCAACAGAAAAAGATGGTTCTGTTGAGATATTCTGTGGAAAAAAGTAATTTATACGATTGAACTAATAACATATTTATTGTTTAAAAATACAACACAGAGACAAAGGATACAAAATTTGGGAAATGGTGTATGTGTTCAACTTAGTCCTACTTATTTTTTTACTAGTAGTGTAAGACTGTAATGTGAGAGGTTCTGAGGAAATAGGCAGTGTGGAAAGCCCTTTTGAATGGTAACTTCAAACACAGTCTCTTTTCTCCTTCGTTATCAGTCTATTTAGGTGTTTTATAAATAGCAAAGATAGATTGTTAGATACTTTCAATAGGAAAGAGTGGGGGTAGGACAAGGAAGTAATAAGTTATACAAGATACCAATCGTATTTCCATCAACAGAAAATGACTCATGATTCATAAAAGCCTTCTTTATATTAGAATACATTGTTTAGAATTTTGTTTAAAAATTAAACAGAACATGTAACTTTTCAGCAGCTGTAACTTCCTGGCCTGATTTTCAAGGGACATTCTATAAATAAAACATGTATTTCAAAGCTTGAATTTTCCTTAGAAAAGCCTATAGACAGCTTTGGTGAGATATTGATTTTCAGCACAGCCTTATCAATTTGCCAGCTCTTGCAAGGAAAGCAATGAGTAAGAATTGTGTTTTCAGTTGGCAAGTCAGAATAAGGCACCTTGAAAAAACAAATATACAAAAGAAAAATCTTTCTGAAAAAAGCAAAGTAAAATTTATGCCAAGATTGCTCTTCTGAGCAACAGTGTACAGGAGCACAGTGAGATTTCAGTCCATTCACCACCTGTGAGTAATCCTCTAAATAAAGGTATAAATTTCATAGTAAATCCTTCTGTAAGGCTCTCTAAGCCCTGAACATTAACAAGAAAATATACACTGCACAATTCAGTATTTTCTATGGGGGAAAAGGGAAGGTTGGAAGATAATCCCTCTGTCACTCTTTGGTCATGCAGGCTGCTTGCACATACTTATGTAAAAGAACCAGTTTCTTTCCTGGTGCCTTTGCTGAGATGCCATATGACTCCCTGATCCAGAGTGCATCTCTGGAGAGCAGGCCATAACCAGACACTAGGAAAAGTCTCTCTGAAGCTTTCCCGCATTCTGTTATTGAACTCTGGAGTTGGGAGGAGGCTCACAGTACATTAGGAGCAACTGAGCTACCTTGGAGCCAACAGGCAGAAGGTGGACACATCATGCAGTGCTTGTTGGCAGGCTGTTTTAATGTAGGGACAGAAGATCACACCCTGGTGATATTTCCCATTTGACACGTGTATGGATATATGCTTGCTTTGTTATTTGCTTTTTAAAATTTAATTTAACCTGGAAAAAGTATGAGATCTGCTGCCTCCTAGCTTTAACAATGGCTGTATCTGCGCAAGGTACATCTCCCAGGCCGAGTGGCACAACACAATGTGTTGTTTATGTCTGTGCATTTCAGCTCTTGTTCTTATTCCTTTTCCCTTCCTCCAACTCCCCCAGACAAGGTGTCTACATCCAGTCTGCTAACCAGGAGCAGTGCCTTGCATGAGCTATCCCTTGAACCAAGGCCAGGCACTGACTGGGAGGGTAAGCCTTTGAATGAGCCAGAACTGTACCAGGGAACATGCCAAGAGCAAGGAGGTAAAGATGACTGTGGCCCAGCTCTCCGTCTGTGTCCTGGCCTTGTTCTGTTTACTGGAATAGACAGAGCACACAGCCAAAGAGGTCAGGAAGAGAGCAGAGCACTGAATGTTTTTAGCACACTAGGGACATTTGCCCTGCTGGCCTTGGCAATGTTTTCTCATGCACCACTTCGGTGCATATGCTCATTCCCTTCCCCTCCTTGCTTTCTCCTGCTTCCCCCACCTGCACCCTACCTTTTCATGCATGACTGAGTCAGATGGCCCAAGCAAAAAGCTTGGTATTATACGTCATCCTTATTGTGTCCTGTAATGACTGAAATAATTTCTTGAGTTAGTCTGCTTCATGAAGACCAAAGACATGACCTGGTAGCCCCACTCAGACTTGGAATGGACGACTAAGAACGTACCACCCTTTAAAAAATAATGTTCCCAAGAATATACAGGATTGCAGAAGGCTGCTTGCTGCCCTGCCAAGGAGCCTGCAATAGTATCTGTACTCCTGTGAACTTCTGCAGAAATCCCATGGTTTAACTTTTGACTTGGTTTGATTCCAAGGGAATACAGAACTCTAACCCAAGCCACCCTGTGTTACACACCAGTGACTTTCCCACTCATGGTCACTGTATACTGCCTCTGGGGTACAAGTACATGTTGTGGACAAAAGTAAATAGAACATCATTAGAGTGGAATAATCGTTAACACAAGTAGTAATACTAGAACTGAGTATTTTCTCCACTTAATTTGGCAGCAGTGTGGCAGTAATGCCATCATAGAAAAGGCAGTGCTAGATAGGATGAGTTTACTACACGGGTGACTAAGATGAATTCTCTCTGGTTTATGTAAGTGAGTTAATAAAGTGAAAAAAAAAATAAAATGCTCCCCCAGTGATCTACAGGTTCATGCCCTGCTGCCTTCCAGCAAGACAAGAGCTCCCTGGTGCCTGAAGCATTTTTTAAAAATACTGTATAGGCTCTAAAACCATTGGTGTGTTTGAAAACTTTCTCAACACTAAATTTGTCTTTTAGTGATGGTGAAAACCTGGTGGACTAATAAGAACTGCTTTCAGGTTGTCCTGAGACAAATCTTAAAGGTTGAGAAAGCAGTTTCACTTGGGCCAGCAATTCTATGGGCACAGATTGGTTAAGCATCACTTGGAGGAACTGTCACTGAAGAGATGTGTGTGCTTGGAGCTTATTTTAGTTCTTTTTAGACTTTTCTGAAGAATTAACCAAAGAGAAGTTGTCTTCTTGGCAGTAAGCTGCAATGACTTGTCTTGACCTGTCAAAGTCCAGAACAGGGATCTAGAAAACCAGAAAACATCCTCAGAAAAACAGATATAAAACTATGCAAGAGGGAGGAGGCATCTCATTTTGGACTCCCAACACAGAAGAGCTGACTCTGCTTACACTGAGACTCAAGGACAAATTGTCTACTGGCTTTGAACCAAGCACTGGTTCAAAATTAAGGAAAACTTCTTTTTTATTTGCCTTTTTTTTTTTTTTTTTCTTTTCCCTCTCAAAGTGTTTATTATCTTGCTTATTTGAAAGCCTCTTGCCTCTGTTCTAAGGAATTTTTTTCCAGGATCAGAGCTGTCTTACATTCCTCAAGTGCAATTCATTTCCAATAAAATGTTCTATGTTCCATATCAACCATTAATGTTTCCAGATTGTAAACCTGACAGGTTTAACAGATTTATCCCTGTTTCCTATTAGTCTGAAACTAAGATTGTGAGGTTAACATTTAGCATTCTGTGGAGACTAAGTAGCTTTTTCTGTGTCCATGAATTTGTTTTGTGGTAAAACTAAATGATCAAAATAAACCATGAAAAGCAACTCTTTCCTGAAATGATTGAGGCCTGAATAATTTAACAAAGCAACAAGGAAAAAAAAGAAAAAAAAAAAGATGCAGAATATAAAATATATTAACACTTTAAAAAAAACAAACCCAAATTTAATAAGAAGATTCCTGTAACTAAATATTTACTGGAGTACAAGTGACTATGCCAGAAAACAGAGGTAGAGGACAGCTACACAGAAAAAGCTAGGCTAGTGCAAATTGTTAGTGTTTCCTTTATGATGAGTTATGAAATCATGGACAGCAGTAACTACAGACTTGAAAAGTCTCATAGAATTGTCACTGTGGCTCCCACATTCCCCATCATAGTCATGGGCAGAGAGGAAGGCATTGCCAACCTACTGATTCCTGGTATTGCTAGAGGGCAGATGGAAGTTTCCCATCAGCTTATTCCTGTAACATCAAGCCACAGTATGAAAATGATTGAGAACATGGCTCACATAAGCTCTTGACCAGTTCTGTGCTGGACTGTGGGAAGGTTGGGACAGAAGGGACAGCTTTGTGTGCTGACGAGGGACAAATGAAATTCTTTTCACTTGCCTGATGAGAAGCTCTGGTTGCACCTGCTCAGGCATTACCTAACCCCCCTTGAACCACAAGGGGCTTTATTTGTTTGTATGTTTAATTCCTACTTAGTGATTGAAACAATTTTAAGTATTTACAGTAGGCTGCCTTTGGATTCTTAGTGGATAAGCAAGCTGGGCTTTTATGTAAAGCTTATGTCTGTAAGACAAACACTAAATCTGATTCATTGGTTCAGTGTGGGAAAAATACAACTTACAGTGAAAAATCATCCTGAGAGCTTTATTTATTTATTTATAGTCTTAGACTCATAGAATGGTTTGGGTTGGAAGGGACCTTAAAGATCACCTCATTCCTAGCCCCCTGTCATGGGCAGCGACACCTTCCACTAGACCATGTTGCTCAACAAACATGTCATAAACCTATAACTATATATATATTTGTAGGTTCATTAACAGGAACAGCTGCCAAGTAGTATGGAGTATAGATTTTGATCCAGTGTATGAATACAGTAGGAACAAACTCATCAGTTCTAGATGTCTTCATACATGGACCAAAGGGCTGCCTATATGTGTAAAATGTCATATTTCCTGCATAAACTCCTTCCACAGCAATATCTGTTGATATATGAAAAACTTTAGGTAATTCTGAAAGCTGGTTTTAGTGCAGCTTGGACCATAGAGGTATTCATTTAAATTTTCTATAACACTAAAAAGAAAGGGATTGTCTGATGCCGGAAATATGTAGCAGAGCTTTTTAAGAAAGTAAAAACTTGATGTTAAATTTAAGGTTTAGTACACTTAACCCTAAGACTACTTCAGATGGTAAGGGCATGGTGCTAATGACATGTCGGTCTCATCTCCGTATGGGACATTCACTTAGGACTCGATGATCCTTGTATGTCCCTTCTAACTCAGAATACTCTGTGATTAATTCCACCTCCCCAGGCATAATTAGGAAAAGAAATGGTAATGTGAATAGGTATGAATTAAGGAATTAAAATGACTTTGCAACAAAATTCTAAAACCAAACTGACCTTTGTCGATGGAAATAATTTGCTAGAGAGCATAAAAACAGTGAGGTGGATCCAAACGGTCTTACATTTGGATCCCAAGACTGTACTTTGGTTTCACATCCAATGGTGGAACCAGCAGGCACACACTATACCCAGAGGACCACAGCAGGACCACCTTGCACCATTTGTAACTTAAATCTTTATTTGCATAATTTAAAAAAAAAAATTTGTTTACGGATTATTTGCTATGCTAGAGAAGGCAAATATGACCATATTTGTCTGCCTAAGAACAGATAGATTATTTTTTTTCTGCTGCTTTGTTGTGACCCTATGTAAGCAAAGCATGATTTTTTCTTTTCCCCCCTAAAAGCATATATTGCATGGTTTTGTATGCATCTCAGCAGACTGTGTTTAATTGGGTTCAGCGCTGCCATAAGTTGACAGTGCAGATTTCTGGTGTGGTGCCAGTTAATGTTTACTGCAGATGTATCTCGGGACTCCTACAGGTCTGCAAAAACAGAGGTGCTGAGAGACCCTGCAAAGCAATGTGTTTGTGTTCCTGCTGGAATAAGTAAGCTGTAACTTTAGGTGTATTGGATTACTTGACATGCTTTAAAGGTCAATTCATGGAAAAAATGTCAGTGAAAACTTCCCTACAGTGATTCTCCATCTCTTTCTTTTCCACCAACAAGGCAAAAAAAAGTAATACAGAGAGAGAAGAAAATTCTGGCAACTGCACACTTTTATTTAGAGAAGATTCTGGTTGACTTGTAGGGAACGGTTCATTGTCCTTTTATTTTCTGTTGTGTTTTTCTCATTTTCACAGATTTTAGTAATTTTACAACTTTTGTAGCAAACTTATGGATTATTCATTACATCTGTTACATTTAATGCGGCTTCTTTGCCCTCAGTTTAATCTGCATACTAAAATGGCCTACAGCAATATGTGACCATGCATGATACTTATGATAATTTTTAAGTACTGGCACCAATGCATTTTGTTAAAAAATTTGAGATCCTGACAAGTGTACCTAAAATGCCGAGTAGTAAATATCATGTTCAGTTTGTGTGGCATCTGGAGGTAACTCTGAACTAAAAGGCTGCTCTCACTATCTGTTTTGTGTATCAGTTGAGAAGTTTAAAATACAAGATTCATTTCACTCCTCAGAACTATTATTAATATATTCTTTGTGTAACAGATTGAAGTGTTTTGAATTAACATGAAAAATATTAAAGAGTAAAATACTAAAAAGTTAGTGGACAATTCTGTACTTTCACAGATGTGTAAAATATTAAACATATATGTGAACAAGCTCAAGAAAAATAATCTTAGTTTTGTGTGCAACATTTACTTAGAGCAGAGCCACAAGGAAACCACTGTATTTCATCTGTTTCTTTCACACAAACCGGCAGCATTTTTAAAATGCTCTTTCACGTCAGCTCTGTGTATAATTGTTCTCTTTTGGCTGGCTAGTATTACTTGCTGAAATACCACTTCTTATCTCCCATCTCTTTGCTGGCTCTTGTCCACTTTTCAGCTACTCCTCTGCATCTTCTGACTTGTTGGCTTCTTTGAGAGACAATTTATAGTACTATAGATTGTCTTTGTATGCTGCCTGCAGTTGCCTTTTGGCAATTTGTTTTTTGTTTTAGTAGGTGTGCCACTGTTGTTCTAGCAAGGACAATTCAGACTCTTTGTGAATAACTGTGAAGGTGGTTCTTGGTGTGTTGTAACCATGTGGCAGTGATGAAGGAATAAGATTACTTAGTTCAAAGCCATAGTTCTTAAAGCATTAATTAAGATTTTCTTCTGATATGACAGAAAAGCCTCCATGCTTACAGTTCAAACTGTATCCCTTACTGTTTTCATTATCACTATTCTGTAACTGTTTAATGACTTCAAGAATGAGAAATATCTGATACTTTCTTTTGCAGGGAATAGAACAAAACAATGTCCCCATGAGGAATGATAGAGGACAGTAAGGGATTGTTGTAATTTTTCTTCTTTCTTTCAAAAAAGCTGGTTTTAATAAGAACCTGGAATTACCCATGTTAAGTCCATCAAGGCTTTTATGATCCTCAAAACAGGGAATGCTTTTTTTCCAGTGACTTTTTTGAAGTCACATACCAGAGTGATGAGCATTAGAAACCCTAGAGAGGCAGGAAGGCAGATGTCCTATAAGGTTAAATTCTTCTCTTCTCTGTGTTGACTTATTCTGTAGAGCATACCATGATGTGGCATTAACTCCAACTCTCACTTTGAAGAGTAAACTGAAATCATTATTTTGAGCCATATACATAAGTCTTCCTTGTTTTAATTTCCAGTTTTACGTGTGTTGTAAAGCTCAACGAGACAATTTCTGTTGTGAGACCTAAATACAACTTTATCATAGTGTATTAAAAAAACATGATGATGGTTGTTTGGTTAGCCACCAATTTCCTTTCTCATGCTCTCAGACTCAGATTACTAAACTATCATCTGGCATTCTCAGACATGTTCACTAATTGTCCTGTAGTAGACAAATAAAGAGCACATTTTACAAGTAATGTGTGGGATGTACTAACTAATGTCAATTCATATGTTGCCTGGATACAGCTTTTATTTGTGTTTAGGATTATTTAATTAACTTCTTAATTGTAAAGTACAGAGAATTGAAGCATGCAGTCCAAAGTCTAGTCAAGGCGAAAACTCAATAGACTGTAATGAACTCTGGCTCAGACACCTACTGCTATGGTTGTCAACTGTATTGTAGTAGCAACATAAAAGATGAAAATTAAAAGACAGACAAAACTGAAGGAGGCTGTGTGGAGGAGGAGAGTGTCATTAGGCATCCCAGATTAATGAAAATGCATTTGTAGAAAGTATTTTTCAACATGTGTCATATAGAAGAGTAAAGGAACATTGATCAGCTGCTCCAGTACATTCTGTTAGTCTTTCTAATAGGCTAAACATGAAGGTCTTTGGGAAGACGAACTTTGTGTGGGAATGGGTAGTGATCTCTGGGGCCCTTCTTGTGTTTCTGGGATGCAAATTGCAGGAAAAAGTATATGTTTCATATTGGCCCAGTGAAGAAGCAGTATGCTGCTTTTGGCTGGGGTAGAATTAATTGCCTTCCCAGTGGCTGGTATGAGACTGTGTTTTGGATTTGTTCTGAGGGCAGGGTTGATAATTCGGAGATATTTTTGTTGTTGCTAAGCAGGGCTTGCATGGAGTCAAGGCCTCTTTTGCTTTTTGTGCTGCCATGCTGGCAGGGAGGTTGGGGGTGCTTGGAAGGTTGGGAGGAGATACAGGAGGGACAGGTGACTGACTACAAGTGACCAAAGGGATATTCCTTAGCATATGACATCATGCTCTGTGCATAAAGTAGGGAGAAGAAGGAAAGAGGGGACATTTGGAGTGATGGTATTGGTCTTCCTGAGTAGCCAATATGTGTGATGGGGCCCTGGTCTCCTGAAGATGGCTGAACACCTGACTGCCTATGGGAAGCAGGGAATTATTTGTTTTTCTTTGCTTGTGTGCATGGCCTTTGCTTTCCCTATTTTTCTGTCCTTATCTCAACCCACGAGTTTTCCAACTTTTCCCCTTTCCATTGTCTCCCTGACCCTACTGGTGGGGGAGCAAGCGGCTCCGTGGGGTTTGGTTGCCACCTGGGGTGAAACCACAACAGACAGAAGGATGCACAGAGGTTGTATAGGTGCATCACAGCTCTCTCTCCATAAATTTCTAAAATCATGTAGTGTAGAAATACATCTGATGCCTTAATTAATTGAGGAAGATGGCTGGAGCTGAGACCCCTGCAATTAAACATGATCCAGGAAGAGCTCTTCATTCAATTCTCCTTAAGATTTGGTGAATTTCCAT
Source organism: Formicarius rufipectus (assembly GCA_013399695.1). Classification (NCBI taxonomy): domain Eukaryota; kingdom Metazoa; phylum Chordata; class Aves; order Passeriformes; family Formicariidae; genus Formicarius; species Formicarius rufipectus. The sequence goes on along the minus strand of VXAU01002136.1, from coordinate 197,829 downwards.
CCAAGAGGAGAATGGGGAAATAGAACAATATAGCAAAATTGTCAGATTTAAGGAACTCTTAATGCCAAGTGAAACCTAAGTGTATAATCAAGGCATAGGTTGCATTAGGCTATCTGTGAGGTAAGATGGGGCCATCAGTTCTTTTTTAAACTCTGTTAGAGGTACAAATAGTGCACAAAACCTTAAATGTGTGCTGTCTACTCCAATATCCTCTCATGCAGGTTTAGGGTAGGTGGAAACAACCATAATAGCATATCTTTTCTATAATTGTGTCTGCCAGACCTGGTTTCTGGTGAAATGAGATGTTTTAGTGTAAAATATCTAATTTTAATGTTGTCATGAGTAATAAGAAGGGAAGAAAGCACAAAAAGTCATTGATAACATGAACAGTGAACAGTGAACCAGTTCAAGCATATGGTGGAAAATCATTTTAGTAGATATGAAAGAATCCAAAGGAGGACTTTGTGCACACAATGTGGAAACAGCTGTTCAAGCTATGTTGTCATTTCCAAAGCCCTGCTGCCACTTAGCCATCCTTCAGGGGATCTAAGAAGTCACGGTTTTGTTATTCTTTTTCTCTGCACATATACAATATTACATGAGACCAACTACCTTGCTGCTTGTGTATAGCTTAACTGGGATGACAGATTCTAATTAATGGCATTACTTGGGTAGATTTATTTAATTTGCCCAGAAAAAAAAAATTGAAAAAAAAAAGAAAAAGGAAGTGGTAGGGAATATTAAGTGGAGAAATCCAAGTACTGCCTTGACAACCTCAAGCCAAACAGGATCTCCCAAGTTATGACATGCAGAACTGATGGAGGGTAAAATTCCTGCTGTATTATTTCTAACTGTATGAAAAGAGGAGAGAGGGCAATGGTCACTGAACCCATCCAAAAGCATTCGAAGGGTAATGAATACCTGGAGCAGGTGATGAAGAAGGTAAAGATGAGGCTTAGAAACCAGTGGGCATTCTTGGTTTCCTGGGACTGGAGGCAGAGGCAGCCCAGAGCAAAGTGAGCTTTTCCTGCCCTACTCTGGAGGTTGAGGGCTCTTGCCTTCTGTGCTCATTCTGTAGGTGCAGAGACTTCTTGCTTAGCCTTCTTTGAATGTGCAGCATGAATTAAAGCACTGGGAAAATAATGCACGTCATGGATAGATGGGCTGTCTTGTCTGGAACAGAACCATCTGATGGGATCTAAGGTCACTGTTTTCCAAAATGGTTTGGTTTTTTGGTTGGTTGGTTGTTTGGTTGGGTTTGGTTTTTTTGTTGTTGTGGTTGGTTTGTTTGTTTGTTTGTTTTTTACAGAGGTGATTTACTGACTATGAATACTTTCAAAGACCTGCTTAAATGAAAGCTGTGAACTTAAACCAGTGTGCTTTTTTAGAAGCCAAATGTTTGCATTTGCTGTATTGAATGGAACTTTCTACTGTCTTAATCTGACTGAAATAGAAAATCAGATAATGTTTGTGTATTTAAAAATTAAAGAAATGCCTTTTTTTTAGCATCTATATTACACATATATAGGTTGAACACCACCTTTTTCTACACTGTTCCAGAATGTTGGTCTCACAAGGAATCCCTTCTGACTTGTTGCAAAAGGGAGACTCAGATCCTCTACTGTGATGTGGTGAATTTGATTCAGAGCCTAAAAGACTTAAGGTGTTTCATCCACCACAGCTTAATAAAAAAAGTCCTCAGGATGTTTATTTGAGTGTTATTTACCAGACTTGGTTTATACCATTACTAAACACATTTAGCGAATTGGATTTTTCTGAGATTATCTGCTGTGGAAATTTTAAAGTGTTTCAGAAAGATTTCTTTTGATTCAGTACAGTCTGTCCCTAACTCAGCTTTTACAGACTTTTATGGTAACTACCTTACAGCCCATTAGTCCTTTAGAAAAACTGATCCAGGTTTTATAATCTTTCATGTTTTTGTTTTGGTTTGGTTTTTTTCCCCAGATGATTTTTCACAAGCCAGGGTTTTCTCTCTAAAATCTCTTTTCTTGACTCATTATTTCCTGGCAATTCTGAGTCAGTTCTTTGTTTCTATTCCAAGAGTCTGGAATGCCATAATATTTCTCATTCGTTTTTTGAGGAAGAGATGTCTGGCTGTCACGTAAAAGTTTCAGTGTCGTGTTCCAAAAATTCATAATAACTTTATTTAGTATTTTAACATGCCAATGTTTCACTTAAAACAATATACCTAGTGTTTCTCTAACAGTGATGGTATGGAGATTTAAGGTAAGTAAGGTCTATAAGGATATATTGCCTCTCCTTCTGCAACTGGCTTCTCTTAAAAGAAAAATCAAAAGAAAGGAAAAGAAAATTTCTTCACACAGTGCTGCCTTGTGCAGTTGTCCCACATAACTAGAAGAATATATTTTTAATAAAATATTTTAGGAGAGTGCCAAGTCTTTCCTGAAAGCCAGCTCCTGTCAGAAGTTCTGATTTCACCTGTTTGTTGCCCTTCTGAGCTCATTGGGATATTGAATAACTTCTTTTTAGAATTTCGTTTAATTCAGTATGAGTGGTGTCTAGCTTACTGTAAGTATGAACACCAGGACATAGAAAAAAGTGGCACATAAACCTGAAGCCCACTAAGTCCAAGACACAGGTTTTCATGGAAAAGGACATGTCCCTAAATGCTTCAAGCAACCACGGGCTTCCAGCTGCGGGCCTGTAACACACACCTTGCTGTAAAGCCTTAAGTGTGCAGGCGTGGCACTCAGTGGCCGCTAAATATTTGGATGAAATGGGCAAAACTGGACTTGCTCGCCATCAAATAAAATACAAAGCCCTGAATTCAATGTGTTTTACCTGCTGAAAAATAACTGCACTTTAATGTCATGGAAGGGGTGCTGATGTGTCTTTGTTATAAAGGAAGGCGAGATATGGAAAAGCTCCACAGGAATACCTTTCAAGATGTTTTTTGGTTTGTTTGGGTATTTTTTTTCCTCTAGGCTTTGGCTTTGAAACTCCAAATTATAAGAGATTAAAAAGAATAATGTTGCAACTTTTAAAAATTATTGAAGAAATGCACTGTCTTAAAATCAAACGCAGCACCAAATATTCTGCCTCTCACACTCCTTCATGAAATAGCCCTCTGGGCAAATAGAAAATACCCCAAAACTTCTCTCGTCCCATTTCAGGCTACAAATTGCACAACCCCTTTTTATTTTGGTTAGCAGCTTGGACTCCTTTACTCCATAACTAACCTGAACAAATATTGTTCCTTAGATCATTTCAAGAGAACAAATTCCAAAACAAGCAACGAAACAATAGACTACATTTTTTTCTCAAAAAAAATGAGAAAAAAATGATTCTAAAAAGGATAACTAATCATTTATGGGCATTATTTTGATTAACAAAAGTACAATTTATATAGATAGAACTCAGGAAGGATAAAAGAGACCCATACACAGTAGTTTTGAACTAGCTTCAGCCCTACTGTGCTGTGTACACAGTGTAATAATATCCTCAGCAAAGCAAGGAATTGTTTATGCAGCCCCATAGTGCATAGGAACCCTGTAAATACTGGAATTTTACATAATGTACAAGTGTCGTGCTTTATAGAAGGTATTACATATTTTTGCTACCAGGAATGAAATTTTGTGATTAGTGAAAATATTAATCTATGGACCTGTTGCCGGGGTTGAGCAATATTGAATTTTAGAATCCCTGTTGAAGCTCAGGCCCTTTCATATCTCCTGCTAAGCTAAACCTACAAAGGGTGATGAAAGTACTTCCAAGTGTCTGATTCCTCCTCAGGATCCCCCAGTATAGACACAGCAAGTGTCTTCATGCTTCCTTTGAAAGGGAAGGGAAATAAGAGGCCCCATTACAAACCAAAACCTTATTAAATTTTGGCTGTGGTGGACAGCTTCCTTCCCTGGTAGCTCTAAGGCTCAACCCATGCCGTCTCTGAAGGAGGACAGAAAGGTGTCTCCCCTGAATTCCTGGAGGGATTGAAGTTGCTTGCACATACTGCAGCTTTTGCACAGTGATCCAGCCTGGGACTGGAAGGGTTTCTTTCCACATGAAGACTGTTTATAAGCTTTTGTGTCACTTGTTATGTTTTGAGATCATCACTGGGGAGCTCGAGTCTTCTTAAATGCAAGAGGAAAAAAAGAACTCTGTGAGGATTAAAAGGGAAGTTTACCAATCAAACTTGGTGATCCTATCAAATGCCATGACTGGCAAAGAACAAGTTCAGGACTGTGACACTTCTCTTGAAGCTGCAGTTCTCTTGGTTTTGAGCATAAACTGTCTGTGGCTAAGAAGTTCCTCAAGAGTCTAGTGCTTTGTGATAATCTATCCTTAGAAATTTAATTAGAAACCACAGCTTTGGAGACCTGCCACAAGGTATGGCTGTCTCTTAGGGAATATATGTGAGCAAGTAGAGGACTGAGGAGGTGGTTTGGATCCACCTTTTTTGTGTGTTCAAGGTCCATGCATCACCCTTCTGGAAAAGATGCCAGGCATGAGGTCGACATGACAACAGTGTACTTGGAGGCATACTTAGCTTGGTGCATGCAGGCAGCCATGCATCCTCTTCACTCACAACATGAGCTATCCAAAGCATCAGCTGTATCTGGAGGCATTTAGCTGTGCAGGCCAGGATGCTTATTAGCTGGTACCCATGACTGCACTAACACTGCTGCTCTACTTCAGCACAGGGCTGGTTTGTTTCCAGCAGGTGCAGACAGTCAGTGCAGCAAAACCATGAAAACCTTGCACCACTAAGAATGATCAGAACCACGGGAGAAGGAATTGGAAATCCTGTTAAGACCATGAACACTCAGAAGACACAAACAGTGAGCACCTCTGAAAATGTGGTGACTTATCCAGGTTTCTTACCATGGATTTAAATGCCTCATTTTGGGCTTCCTATCCCTGCTTATGTTGTCTTCATTTCTCACCTGGATGTTTTCACTGTTTTTTGTTTTACTGAGCAGCTGTTTCTGTTTATCTTTTACTAAACTATTTTGCCTGATACTCAACTGAAAACAACTCTGCTACTGACTGCAGCTGAAGAAGGGAGCATTGCTGTTCCCAAGGGAACGCTCTCTTCCCACGAGTGTAACAAGATGCTTCTGAGCAAAAATTCCAAACAAGTGATGTCTTTTTAAGTTGCCACAACCTTGCATTATGCTTTCTTATCTAACACCTTGCCTCATACTATTCTTCTGTCTTCCCTTTCCTGCAATGATCTGCCTCCTGGGAATTTTTGTCATTTGAACTATTACTTATTCTGACAGTAAGAGTGAGATCACATGAAGCATGAACATAAGAGACAGACCATGGAACCTTGATGTAATGTGTTGCGAAGTGAACGTGTTCTGCTGGGTAGCTCAGTTGTGTTTTAAAAAGAATGAAACCCACAGAATTTTAACATAAATCTGAAGATTAACAGATTGATTCAAATATTTTCTTTTTTTTTGGTGCTACTTTTTAGAGACCTTTTAGACCTTACCTCCAGGAATAAAATGCATAGTGAACCCAGCCAGTTAGAAATGTAGGGCACCTTCACAGAGTGCATTAGGAACTGAATAAAGAAACAAATGGTTTGATCTCTTCCATGAGATATCTGGGAGCCAAGAAGGCAGGATTACTAATGTGCTTATGCTGCACTACTGCCTTAATAAACAAAAATGAGAGATTCTGAGCTCTGGGTCTGGTCCTTGTGGTAGTTTTTCTGTAGGCCTTCCCTAGAAACCGGGATACAAAACCAAGGAAGTATTCCATATCATTCCCTTACGTAATCAGGTGTATAAAGACAAGAGGGAGTTTCCTGTCAGTTCCTTTTTCTCTTCTCTCACTTGTCGGGTGGACACGGAGCCAGCAGTTCTCGGTGTTTAGGCCTCGGTTTATCTCTCTGAGCTCGGGCCTGGCTGAGAGCTGTTGTCTCTGCCGACTGAGGAGGGAAGGCACTCACCTCTCCTAAGGTAAGTTGGTGAGATCTTTCCTGTGTTATTGTTCTACTTAATTAATTCCTGGGATTTGATTGAGTGGGATTGTTTTGTTTTTACCCTTTTTGGTCCTTTTTCCCTTTCTCCTTTTCCCCTTTTCCTTTTGGGGGGTGTTTGGGATTGTTTGGGATTGTTGTATTATATATACATAGTATTTAGCTGTATATATATAAGATCTCCATAAATATATATATATTCCTTTACTAATTCTGCCTTTTTTCTAGTTTTTTTTCCCTTTTGTCGGGAGTGGGGTGGGGAGAGCTGGCCGGCACATAGCTGTGTTTGGCGGGGAGCTGAGCAAACCCGACACAGTCGTCCAACGTGCTTGTGCACCCTTAGAAATGCCAAGCGTCATCCTGTTCCCACAGGGTGGGATCTTCACAGCCACAGTAATGCCTGATCTTCAGAGCTGGAGTGTGAAGTGTCACATCCAAGAGTGACAGCCTGTGTCTATACGAACATTTGGCTTCCACCTAGCATCTTATGGCATGGCAGAAGAATCGAGTCCAGCGCTGATGTTATTTTTTCAGGACTGGAATGTGAAGTTAAGTGAGCATTCAACCCTGGATTAGGACACACAAGTGAGTTGATTGTAGGTCCATTATAGCCCTCACCTGCAGTACTACTGTGAGAATTCTTTAGTTTTCCCTTATTTTCCTTTTTTTTTTTTTTTTTTAAACTGCTGAATAAGAACAATATTCTTTCAGTGTGAAGTGTTTTAATAGCTTCCAAATGGAATTTCTGAAAGTACACTCTCAGTTTATTATAACACTAAGCCTTCAATTTCACTCTAGGGAGAGTGCATTAATTATGCAAAGCAGACCAAAATTTAGCACTGCTAACAGCACTCAGTCTATTAAAAATTTCAAGTGTTGGAACTTGGGACTGTTTTGAGCTGGCTCAGAGATGACACAATCTGTTGTGATCTTCAAGTGCTGGATTGAAAACTGTGCTCTTGATAATTTTAAGGGTGGATAACTGGAGATAAAAATGGTTACTTTCTGAACAAAAGGAGCATGACAGGTCTGTGTCTTCTCTGTGTTGGATGTGCCTGTGCTCACTTCTGTCCTTAGCCTTGTAAGCCATATGGAAAATATGACCTCAGATGTGGTGCCAAGGACCAAGTGGACCTTCCAGGATCACTGCAGTTTTTAAAAGATGCTGACAGGGGTGTTCACCCGGACATGAAAAGAGGTAGCACTAAGTTTCTGTCTGCCATAGAACAGAGGGTTGCCGTACCAGATAGTTCAAGAATTCCTGGACAAACCTCTCCAACAGTGTCCACTGAATGTTCAAAAGGACCAAGAAAGATGACTAGAAATTTTGGGTACCCTATTCCTTTGTAGTGAGATAGGAAGAGGAATGTGGGAAAGCATTCAGAAAATGGCATGATGAGCTTGAATGTCAAGAGTTGTCCACTGGCACAAAATGAAGTGAAAGTATTCACCGACTCCTGCAGCCTCAGGGCTCAGGTACATCACCCAGAGCATTGTTTCTGAGTGAGGACCTTGCAAAGATCATGACCTAAAATGCCCAGTCTGAATGCCCAGAACTTCTCATGATCATAAATCTGTGGCTCAGGTCTCTTCCTGAAACAACATCTACCTAAGTGAGCATTGAACTGTTTCTAGAATTTTCTGCTTTGCTGCTTTTCTGCAATGTGGGCAAAAGTGTAAAACTCCTACAAATAAGATCTTCAGTAGAAAGTTGAGTTCTCAGAGTTGAAAAACAAGAAGGAGATACCATGGTCCTGAAAAAGGGAAGTAACCCAGTTCCAGAAGTTAGTGATGCAGAGACAAAGCATTTGGTTTCATCAAACGAGATGGGAAACTCTCTTGCAAAAGTGTTTCTAAACTTTGAAGATCAATCCAGTTAATTTTTATATTTTAAACATAAAAGGTTTTGTGTAGAACTAACACCACAGAAATCCATGGCCAGAGCAGCTTAGGACTACATGCTATGGGAAGTATTCACTTTTGAATTTGTGCTCTGAGTCTTTTTACAGTAAATGGAGAAGAAGAAAGGAAGGCACTGAATACTATGACTGCCTCATTTGATCCATTTTAGATACTTACTTAAGGGTGAAACGAGTCACATATCAGGAAAAACTTTTCATTGAGAGGTCTAGGTGAGTGTCTCAAATACAGACAAAAATTGATACAGATGTACCCCACTAATTTTCTGTTACAGTTTTTTTTAATAGTTCAATGTTTTGGATGGAACTTTCATTCTGTGCCTTTCTCTTTCAACTGGAGAGTTGTTTTCCTGATGTGGACTATGACACAGAATATTGTCAATAAAATCACTGGGAAAGAAAAACAAATCAAAATATATTTGAACATCTCTCTAAAAAAAATCGAATTAAAACTGTTCTTTCACAAAATGTGTTGTTTGAATGGATATTCTAAAACCAGACTGTTTCCTGTTTTGTTTAAATAAGTGGGTTTCAGTGAAAATTCTTCTTAGAAAGAAACAAGTAAGTAGAATTTAGAAAGTGTATAATACAGATGTTAGATTGCTGTGTGTTCTTCATCTATGTTATAGGTAAACACAATACAGATATAATCAAAATGTGTTTTCTGTTCCATTTTTTAAAAATTTAAAATTATCTGAAAAATACTGTCCACCTGCATAACAAAGAACCACTTAAGCCCACCCTAATCTGTTGAAGGATAGAAAGGTTTAAGTGCAGCCTCCCACACAGGTATCTATTTGCATTCTTCATCTATACTAATTTTCACTTCCACTTGAAAAACAGTACTTTTCCTCTCACATATCTCAGATACTGAAGACAATAAGCTATTGAAAAATAGTTTGGATCTGGTTTTGCTATTTTTTTTTTTTTCCCTAATGGTTCTTCCTTTAGATGTCTGTTTCTAGGATTACACCAGGATAAAACTGCTCCAAGGCAATCCTATAACTCTGATGTGTTCCTAATTCTTTAGTGTTTGACTTTGTACCCTTAACATTTTTAAATACCAGTTCTGCATGTAATACAGTAATATACATCCTGCTGACAGTCTGGGTGCTCCCACTGATTTCTGGCCTGTGAGTGAATGGTCTCTTTTTCTTTTTTTTTAATTCTCCAAACTCCTTTAAGCTCACAGTCTTTTCTCAACTCCCAAGGTGTTGTAGCTGGCTGACAAGCAAGGAGTCTCAGCCTCCCTGTGGTGCCCTCCCCAGCTGAGTTTAGGTGCAAGAAAGACTTTATAAATTGTCAAAATCAGAGAGATGATTTTTATGGTGTTTAGACAGAAATGTGAAAATGTGAAGCGATTCAGCTTTTTTTAACTTGTGGAGCCTGATTATAAGCCCAGTAGGTGCTGCATGTTGCTCCACTAAGCAACTGCTTCAAAGTGAGGAGCATCCATCACTTTCCCAGCACTGCAGCTTCCCCATCCTCTCAGATGAGAATGATCAGTACCACAAATGTTTACGCCCTGTAAAAGGGTTTTGTCTGTGCTTTTTCACCTCTGGTTTCTTTTATCACTTTTCTGTGCTCTCTGTAAGATGGGAAATCAGCACACAAGTTGCTTGTTACTTCAGGAGGAAAATCTTGTTGGTAGAGGCCAGGAAAAAGAAGGCAATGAGTGTGTCTTATCAGTCCACTGCCACTGAATCACCTACTCCTTTCTGTAATAGGCCCTTACTTTCCTTGTTCAGCATTTGGTTTTGACAATGACATTCCCCAGAGTTTTCTCAAGAAAGATCAGGGTGTTTGAGCTAATTTCCACTTGTGAAGTCTCAATATCTTTACTTCCAGAGTATTTTTGAATGCCTTTTTTTGGGGGGGGAGTGGGGGAAAGTGGGGAGGGAAGCTCAATGCCTTTAACCTAACATACTTTTACATGTCTGTGTATAAAAGAATTGCTATCCTATCTCACAGCAGTACTCTGAACTGATGTAAGAGGATTTCAGAGCCACAATCATAAATATCACGGAAGTGTTTATATTGCAAGCATGTTCTTACAGTGCACCTATTCCAGGACCACAATCCAGATTCTTCCGTTGTGGAAAAATTCTTTGATGCCTTCTGTAAGGAAGCTGTTGGTAACTAAATTTCAATGTGTGCATTGAAACAATAAGAAATAAAAAATGTTTTCAAACCAAAAGTTTGGTTTAGAGTTGTTTTTAAAGATAGGCATAAAGTTCTCGTGCATGCACTTGCTGAAATGTATGTCATGCCTTGTTTTCCTATGTATTCATACAGAACTTAACCTGAGAAGCTGTTATTCCATTTAATGCCTTTGCTTCTGCCATATACCACAATGATCTTTTTATTGTGTATGTGAACACTTGTTCTAAATTATTTCTAATGACCTTAATTAGACTTATTTAAAATTTTTAATTATCACTTTGCAGCCTTTATTTATATTCATATTCCTGTGAATTTGTCAGAATTCCAGGAGTTGGAACTTTGTTTATGTACAACTAACAACTGCTGGGGCAGCTGTAAACAATATGTGCTACTCCCATAACATTCTTCAAGTTGCAATAAATTTGTTTCTCTGTCTGTCTTGGTGCTTTAACTGCTTGAAATTAAAATTTTAAAGCAACCATCTCTTATTAAGTCATTTTCTGAAATTAATGTAATAACTATCTTATTAATGGTCAAAGAGTGTTGACTAGAGGAAACCTAGTACACATCAATATAAACTGTTAAACATATTATCAATTATTTTCTTGAATATTTTGTTAAGGGGGTTTACTTAGTTTAAAAGTCCCAAGCTGAAATTTGTCATGTCTTTCATGTTCATGGGTAATCATATGTATGACAGTGGAAACATCTTCAAAAACCTATGAAATCCATATATGCTGACAGAAAAGAGACATATTTTACTGTTGGTCATCCATTTAATCAGCCTGACCCTTGCTCGTTCCTTTCCTGTTGTGCACAACTCTCTTCTTGGATTTAAGAGCAAATTTGGAGTGGGAACCATGGAGGTCATGTCTTGCTTATCCCTTCAACTGAAAGGAGTGCTTGCTGTAAAGTATTTGTTTCTCTTTGCCATATATTTCTTTTTTCCTGTACATCAGTTACCTTGTAAACTGTGGAAACTCACCTTTCAACACTTTAGAGGTTACAGACCTGCTGTGTCAGTAAAGGACAGAACACAACCAGCAGGTCTTTATGGTCTTTCCATCCCCTTTTAGGTTCCCCTTGTTTCCTTTGTCCACCCCCACTGGTGAGGGAGAAAGAGAGGCTTGGATCTCAGGGCCCTTACTTCAAGCATAAGGAATGTGGCTTTCAAAGTTCAGCCAAGTATGAGCTACCAAGATACAACACTTTTAAACTGTAAACTTTCAGGCAGCAGCACCTTATTCCATATATCTGTAGTGGTCAACACAGTGCAAAACTGCAGAAGGGGCAATACCACAGAACTACTGATAGTACTGGAAACTCATATATACATCTATAGATCTATAATTATATAGTATGTCCTTCATTATAACGATAGACTCAGCAGTACTTTTACCTTCACACTTATTAAAGAAACCTTACCTTAGTAAATGTCTCCTGATGTTTGTACTGGTTTATAACCTTCCTCAGCTAAGTATCAGAGCGTTTCAGTGTTTCTCTCAAGCTCACTAGCCAGGAGGAATGCTAGGGTGTGAAATAGAGTGACCATGCAAACTTTTGTGTGTTGGAGGTCCTTAATATATTATTTTCATTTGATTATCACCAGTCAGCACTCAATAATGAGTTGATATATGAATGTATATCAAATTCAAATGGCTATTTGGTAAGTAAGATATGTTAATGGACTCTGATTAAATTTCACTTAGATATGACAGCCAAGCTCCTAGGATATAACTTGTAACCAGGAATATTGTTTTCTTCCAGGATGTGGAATTACAAGAAATTTTCAAAATACTGCAGAAAAGTTTCCACTGAGAAATTTGGTTGGGGGTTTAAAATATGATGTGGTTATATATATTTACTGTGAGACATGGTCAGTATCAACGTGGGTCAGCAATAATCTCTAGCTGAGTACTGAGTATGGTTATCCCTGGAAAGCAACATGCAGAGATTCATTTGAATCCCTGCATGTTGCTTTCCAGGGAAAAGCAGTTTCCCAGACAGATGTAAATTTGTTTCTCTGTACCATTTGCTACATTTTCCTTGTATTTCTTTTTCTCATTTGAGTCCAGGAGGACATGTTAAACAGCCTTTTGTTCAAGCTGATAGTGTATGGTGATTTAACCCTCTGTATTCCAGGACTTGTGCATCTTTCCTACCATCTGAAATCTATAAGGCACAGTGTGCCTTTAGTCTATTCATCACAAAGGTCTTTCCATTTTTATATAATGTCTGCCATTTTGTTTTTTTGATCTTAAAAGAATGTATTTCACATACCTGAATTTTCAAAGCAAGAGATTCACATCCTTTCTTTACTGAAAATTCTTAAAAATCAGTATTTCCTGGTTATATTTCAGCTAAAAAATTACTAAGTAATAACTATTGCCAGTAAATTATTCTATCTTTAATTTTATTTAATTCTGGTAGCAATTACAGTGTTGTAATTAGGTTTGTGCCAGGACTTGGGAGTCACAGACAAATTTCAGCCATGCTATCACTCCAGATACTTAGATTTCAGATTTATATTGTTTAGGATGATATAGTTGACTATGTATTTTTCATGGTGATTGGCCTAGGTAAATATGAGATCAAAACATTTTGTTACCATCTCAAGATGTTGGTAAATAGCAACAGAAGCATGGTGTGGAACAGATGGGTGTTCTCACTTGTTTGGCGGGTGAGTGATTTCTCTGCAAATGGAAGGCTTCCAGCTCAGCTTTGTGGCACTGCAGCACAGTACAGTCAGCAGAGCAGAGTATGGGTACCTATCTGTCTAATTTCCTGGGAAAATAATGAAAAGGAATAACAAGCTCATGCTCAAGAAAATGAAGTGATCAGCTAGAGAGGGATGGAAGCCAGGAAAATATCTGAAGGTGTCAGTGTTGGTAAGAACCAATGTGATGGACAATTTCCAGTAAGGTTTTCTCTGAGAGATATTTAACTATGCTGTGTTGAATTACTAGCTTGTTGAATTAGTATTATTTTCAGATAATGCATCCTGTTTAGATGGGAAAAATAAGGTTTCTGGTAACTTTACTCTTTTTATGAATAGTATTTTCATTTTCAGTTCTCTCTAGTTATTCTAAATTGCATGGAGTCAAAAGAAATCTGCCTGTGGGTTTGTTTCACACAAGTCTTGTTACCAAAGTGATTAAACGCAGGGCACTGCAGGTCAGTTCCCACCTGTTCAAGTTTAATCTTTGGGCACTTAGTTGTTCTGTAACATGCTTTGGACTACTAACACCATAAAGCTACATGGCATCTCTTAAAATTAAATTGTAACAAATTCAGAATATGTCTGAAACACCATGTAGAGTTAAGACCTAGAGACTTAACGTGAAAAATTACTGCCTCAGGCTGAGCTCCACTGAAGGCCTGCAGAGCTCATGGGTAGGTTGAGCTGCTTCTCTGAGAGCTTCAGGTAACACTGTTTTCTATGTCATTTGTTATTAAAACAATCAAACCCAAACTCCACAAATCTATCTGCAATATGACAGATTAGTGAGGTCCAAAATCCCAGGAAAGGAATTCCTGATCAGAACTGAGTTACTTAATTGCTGCACATATCACAAAGGGCCCTGAGTAGTTCTATACAAGAAGATATCTTCAAAGTGAATACCAGTGAAGATTACAGTGGTCGTTATTGGATTACACTGCTGCTCAGAATCTTAGAATAATTTATTAAAAGAAAAAAAAGCAAACTGTGATGACATCTTTACCCCTTTAGCAGCAGCAAAGATATTGGGCAAGGCATACAAAGGTATTGGACAGTATTAACTCAAGTGAACTGATGTGTGAGGAACTGGATACTTAGAGATGTTATGCGTCATGGACCATTTAGAAATGTGCAACTTTCCCTTGTGCTGAAACTTCTATTTGTTTTGGGACTTGAGAATATAATTTAGTTTTCTGTTTTTAAAGCCTGAACATACTGGGATGGAAGTCCTTCCTTCTGGAGTGCTCAAAAAGAAAGCAAATTTTTATGTATTTTTTTTCCATATTTAGAAAGATATGATATATATTTACATGGAAACTTATTTAATGGGACTATATGGACCTTTCCTCACAAAGTGTCAAGTCTTGGGACTGCATTGCACAGCGGAGCTCGAGTGGCACCGATGCCAACACTGGGCAGATCCCATGTCCAGGCATTGGAATGTTTGCTTCAGTTGTGTTCCCAACACTTGATCATGAATAAGTGCACATGTACATACCTTTGTGCCAAATCTACAGGAGACTGAAAGAACTCCCTGGCAGCTTAACTGCTTTTGTAGTGGGGCTATTTTCTGGCTTTTGTTGGCTGGTTCTTCTTAATTTTTTTTCCTCCAAACTATTTCAGCAAGATAACCCTACTATCAAAATCATAGCATTTGAGTGGCTGTGAATTTACCAAGAGCTTGGTACCCAAAGAGCTGCCGCTGAGAGATGCCTGTTAGAGGGTAGACAGCTTCTTCTACAGATGCATCCAAATATCCAAACCCCCTTGGGAATGAAACAGCACACATTGCTGTGAACAAATATAGAACACTGATTCCCAACTTTCAGTCTTAAACAGAACTCTGACTCACACTCAGGCCCCAGAGGAGTAAAAAAGACTAAAGGTCTAACTCTCAGAAAGATTTTTGGGGAGAGGATGTATTCAACTGAGCTGTCTATAGTTGGAGCTTTCCCTTCTAACCAAAATTGGGAGGTGCTATTGCCTAACGCCAAGGAAAGTGGAGAGGAAGGTTGTTCATTGAGACAAGTTACTCTGTTCTTTTGTTTGCTTTCTTCAGTGAAGCTTGATTACTCAATTTGAGTCCATCTTGAGGAATTTTTAGGCATAACACGAAGTAAACAGAGACATGAAAACCAAGATTGCAGGACAGAATACAAAGCTCAGACTTAAAAGAAACAGCAATGAGGTGCACTCCAAGATGCCACTGCAGAGCTATACTAAGCACATGAAAGGACAGACTTTTTGAAACACAACCACAAGCTCATTTTAGTGCTGTGATTTTTTACAAAAGGATTCTTGAATTATCTGTTTGATGGAGAAGACAGAGGTAGAGTACTATAAAGAGTCTGGTGCAACAGCCAGTCTGGTCACTTGAGTAAGAATTGCCAACTGGAGTTATCATCTACAGGATAGAATATTATTATTGTTGCTAAGCAGCTTAGATAAATTGAAAGTGAGGTGGCAGCAGTGCCATGAAATAGCATATGCAGTAATCCTGATATGCACTCCCATTTTTATGAGCCTTGTGCTTATTAAGCAATCCAAACCAAACAGATATTTACATAGTGAAACTGTTAAGAATAAGGAAAGGCTTTAAATTTCATCAGAGCTTGCTGGTAAAGATTCAGGACACCAGCACCCTGATGTCAAAGGGAGAACCAGCTAAACATTGAGCAGGACATTACTGGATAAGAAACCACATAATATGTGACCTAGAAAATATGATGTTTTTCCACCCAGCCTTGGAAAACATAAAAGCAGAGATCCTAAGGCAAAGGATAGCAACTAACACTTCCAGAAGAAATGAGGAATATTAAAAGTGACTTTTTTATGCTTCGGCTCAGTTTGAGAAAGGATCTTGCTGTGCTCTTTTTGCTGTTTTGTGGGTTTTTTCAGTTTTGGTTTGTGGTTGGGTTTTTTTTGAAGGCACACCCCAGGACTGTTATTAGTGGAAATACAGGGCTCAGTTTCTAAGAGAAATAAAGACCCTGCTAAACTCTTAATAAACTGGAGTCTTGTGTTTTTGTCTGCTGCTGTGCTTTGCTATTTTAACAGTCATGGATAAATTTTGAGAAATAGAAATGATATTACTGACAGATGGAATTGTTTCTGTTTAAGGACAGATGCTTTTTATACAGCTTTTACTTAAAACTATTTTTAATAAGTTTTTGAATGCTTGTTTACAGAAATTTAAAACAGTAAATTAGCACTTTCCTCATAAAAATGAGTTTTCCTCAGTAGAATCTACTTTTCAAGAAATTCACATGCTTATGCAACATACCATGTAACTAAATTAATTATATAGCCAGCATTTTTATGTTGTTCAAATGCCATTTGAGGAAAATAAGCACTTCTTGAAATAACCCCAAAAATCCTTGGACATCCTTTGCTTACAGATGTGTAAGTCTCCCCATTCCTTTTAATAATAAGGATATCACAGCAAAACTTTTATAAGGAAAATGTATTTTTTATTGTTGTTATAGTAAGACAGAAGCAAGGTATGGAGGAAACTCACTCCATCATGCTAAAGATGGAGAACCCCATACGAATCATGGGAGAACAAATTAAAAAAATATATAAAAAAGGGAGATTTATCACAATTGTCAGGGTTTTATCTCTCAAGATACACTCCATGCCATGAGTCTGGTGAATGTGCTTTGCACCGTGATCCCCAGTGCCTAAATTGAATCCTGGTAGATGGCAGTTCTCAGTACCAGAAGGTAGCCAGATACAAATACCGACTTTGAAAGTGCTGTGCTACATCAGAAAGGAAAATTAAGTGAAGGAAACATTTCAGGTCAACTGAAAAAACAGTTGTGGGTTTGTCTGGGGTTGTTTTTTGGGGGAAGGGGTGTTAATAAACTGTTTTATTTTGTTTTTCCTGAAAATTTATGTTTTAAAAGTGACTTTCACTGCAGAGAAAATTTCAGTCCAGGGAATACAACATTTTTTTGTTATGGAGGCTACTCAGGAAAACATTTCTGTCTGACTCTTAAAATGGTATTCACCTCAAATTCTGTCTCTGGTAAATGAGAGGTCTGGTAACGTGCCTCAGGTAATTGGCACCACTCCTGTAACCAAAGAAAGAGGGATTTTATGAACTTTAGCTGATATGAACTCCATTCATGAGAAGCCCAAGATCAGACTGACAACCTGCTGATGAATTTTAATTGAATGGGAAAGTATATTATTTTAGTATAAGAAGTGTGGATTTATATTGGGGGTATTTTATTGTGGTTTTTTTT
>VXAU01002136.1:158492-180667 GCA_013399695.1 Formicarius rufipectus | reverse complement strand
GTTTCGTTGGGGGGTTTTTTGGGAGTTTTTTTGTTTTGTTTTCTTTGTTTTTTTTTGGTTTTTTGGGGGGGTTGAATTTTTTGTTTGTTTTGTGTTGTTGTTTTTGTTTGGTTGGGTTTTTTTGTTTTTATTTGTTTTTTTTGGTTTTGTTTTTTGTGTTGATGTCGTTGGTTTGTTTGTTTGTTTGTTTTGGGTTTGGTTTTTGTTCAGTTTTGGGGGAGGTTGTTTTTTGTGTGTTGATGATGTTTGTTTGGTCTGTTGTGTTCTCTTTTGTTTGTTTGTTTGTTTTGTTGTTGTTTGTGGATTATTTTTTTTTTTAATATGGACTACAAGCTTTTCTGGCTAAGCTTAATTTCAGTGAGAGCAGATGTCTCTATCTTTCAGAAAAAAACCAAACCAGCACCACTCTCTAGATCTATTAACCTATTAAAAGGTTAATATTAAATGAGGTTTTCCACCATGAGGCAAACAGAAATGAGTACAGCTGTGCCACGAGGAGCACCTTAGTTACACTTGTGAAGTCCAAGCGCATATCAGCTGTGGACAGTAACTCACCTTCCTGGGACTGTCTTAGAGGTTTCAGCAGAACATGCAACTGAAGTCCAGTCACAAGATGCAACTTGAGAGTAATTTATGTGTGCAGTGTTTATCAGAATAGAAACCTAAAAAAGAAAAAACAGACATAAAAAAAAAGATAAAACCCACAGACAGTTGAGTAAACTGTGCCTCCTGAAAGCTAAACACCTTCAAAGGGATATATTGTAAGGTAAGTAATGTCAGCACACAATAAATGACCATTAGATTTATAAAGCAGTTTTAGACATTGCCATGTCTCATCCCAATGCATTGATTTTCACATGTTTAAGGAACAGGCACTTTTTTATGCTGGTGCAACCTCAGCAGTTAATTGGGAGAGATGAAGAAACACAGGCCCCATGTAAAGGAATTAAATCAATTACCAGAGGGAAAGGTGAAATAACTGCATGTGGGATCTGTTCATATGTTTTCTGAGGAGAGTAGTTTTGCTTTCTCTTTCACCTCTTCCCTTCTAAATTTTTAATGCCTCATCTTTGAGAAGATGGCAGAAGGTATGCTGATTTTTATTTTTTTAATGTTAATTTTGAACAATAGGTAGTGCTTAGTTACAGATAAGCAAAAGTGACTTCAGCTAGATTATGAGCCCCTGGGCTTAATCCAAGCCCTGGCTCCCCAGGTGCTCACCCTCTGATAACAACAGCCATTACTTCCTCCTTTTAGAAAGTTTTTTGTTTGTTTTTTTTTGGGGGGGTTTTGTTGTTTGTTTGTTTGTTTGTTTGTTTATTTGTTTTTCAAGGAACACAGGTACAGCTGTTGCTTGTGAAGAGTTTGCAGGATGTTGGCAGTGAAATCAAATGCCATTTTATGCCAGTATTTCCTTACTGTTCAAGCTCCTGCACAAGTTTCAGATGAGTTACAACACTTTTTGGGCCAGGAAGTCTGTGTAGCAGTCCAGGTGCCATACAGATGGTGGGTTTGATCTTTTAATATGAGCTTTTAAAATCCTGATGGTATTATTTGCCTTACCTCTGACCTCAGGAGGACATTTATTTTCCTATTCTGAGGACTGGGGAAAAGGCAATGTCAATGTGAAGTGCTTTCATTCTTTGTGCCTTATAAAGGGGATTCTAGAATATAGTTTTCAAGAAGGGTTTGGTTTCTTTGGGTCTTATTACTAATGTGTGCTCTAATAAGATCCTTTATAGAAGGTTAATTTTATCTTCCTTTGCATTTACACATTGGAAAGGCTCCAAGGGCACTAAGAACATTATTAAAAGTAAGTGATTGAGGTTTTTTTCCTCTGTGTTGAATTTATCCTTTGCCTTCACTTTTTGGTGGTTACATCCTAGTTTTCAAGCAACATCAGTCTACTCTTGATAGGCTGAAAATTAGCACAAAATTGAATTTTTGTCTCTCTGATTAGGAGTGTTTCCTTGCATGTGTTTGCAGCTGAGGAGTATAAATCCAGGTCTGTAACTATGCTGATCAAAAGATGGCCAGGACAGGTTTCTTTTACTGGAATTTGGCTGCAGTTGGTACGTGGCCTTCACATTTGGCTGCTGGATCATCATGCCCCAATCATACATCTCTCATCTGTGAATCTGACTGATGCAGGTCATTCTACTTGGGAATATTAAATATGCTTGGAGGCAGATAGACTGTTATTAGCTGGAGTTTTTCCTCATCATTATGTCATTCGATTTGTTAACCCAGATTTTCAGTAGATTCTGAGATGCTGGTCTTGCTCTTACAGCTCATAGATAACTTGATAATTGACTGACTTCTGCATACCATCTTAAGTTAGAAAAGCCAGAGTTGAAATTCCTTAAATTTGAGAGGGCCTTTGAGCATCTACAGACTATGGAAAATCATTTCTGGTCTCTTGGGTTTTTCTCACTTAAGATATCATCAGAAGTGTATGGGGGATAATTTCTGCTGTCTCTGTTACAAGAACATTAAACGTGCCCAGAGCACAGGATACTTGTTTGCTAGTCTTCTCTTGAACATGAAAAAGAGAAACAAAAAACTGTAAATGAAAAGGTACAAAAGAAATTCTGTTTTCAAAATGTTTCTTGGAATACAGCTTTACAATTGGAACTATGCTATGGGAATATTCAGCTATGCAGCAGTCTCTTCTTTATGGAGCATAATCAAAATATACTACACAAACTATGTCTAGGTGAAGCAAGTTCAGTAATAAAGGATGAGGAATCCCATGAGTGGCCTTTTCTTTTCTTTGAAAGTCAGGCTGGAAAATTCTGTGTGGAACAAAACATCTTTCAAGTGCACAGCTCCAGTTTAAATTTTTTCTTTTTGTTTGTCAGATCAAAAATTAAATTCTAAATCAAAACATAATTCCCTTATCTGTTAAATAGAAATAAAACCTTATGAACTTTTTTTTTGCTAATTGAAATAAGCAGGTATGGTTTGGAGCAAACCCCCCAGAACTTCTGAGTTGACACGTGTCTGCTTTCAAATTTATAGTTAGTCTCCTCATAAGAATTGGGATGGTAAAGAACCCCAAAAGTAACTCCAACCCCCAGACTTTGCAGGTGATTGGATCAGGCTTTGACCTACACCGAACTGTAAATATAAAGCCCAGTAAATATGAAGATCTGCAATTAAATCCAGAAAACCAGTTTCATGCAAAATTCAGTGAGGCTTAATTGTCAGCTTTGATCACGGGATAGAGGCCACATTCTTCTTCTTAAAGTCTTACATAATGCACTTTCAGAAACCTCACTGTCTGTGTTTTGGAACTGAGTAGGAACTTATTTTACTTTGCAGCTGGGGAGGAATTATTTCAGGAGGACCTCTGTTCTGGGTTTTGGCTCAGCTCAGAAGGCCACAGGCTGAGCTCAGTGGCATTTCTCTGTGTCTGTAAAAGAGAGACTTCTGAACATCACACTCAAATGCTTTCAAAACTTAAGGGAAAGTTACAGGTTTTGATAGCCAAAGTCTTGTTGATTCCACAGAAAAGTAATAAGAGAAAATGGGAGACACATGGAGCTTCTGCTTTCTCTCAAGCACAGCCACAGCTGGAGTGCTTTTGAGTCAGAGACGTGGTTATTGGTTCCTCTAGAGCAGAGTAGAAATGCCATCTTCTTCTCACAGTTGTTTAAGGTTTTATTATTCTGAGGGACTGCCTCCTACAAAAGTGTTGATGTTAGGAAATGGAGGCAGAAATGGGAGATGCCAGACAGTGAGGAGGAGTAGTTTGTGGAGTGAGAATATCTGAGAAAGGAGAGCTCAATTACCAGCAAGGACTGGATGAGCGAATGGGAGTATGTGCTGCCAAGGAGAGAGGCTTCTGTTGTTTGGGACAAATGGGTTGCACAAAAGAAAATTTCTCTGGCCTTTGTGGCCCAGAAAAATAATTGGAGATTCAGCTGGCAGGAAAGAAGGAACACTAGAGCAAATTCAAGGCCTTTAAGGAGGTAGTGAGAGATGGGGTGGGGAGCTGAGGGAGGGATCTGCAATACCCCAGGTTTCTGTAAGATACACCTTCAGGGTCCTGGTGTGCCAGAAATGAGGAGGTGTTGTGCTGCATGGGGGAGGATTCACTGCGGTGGAATGGGGCAGTGCAACTGAATGGGGAGAAATTTTGCATATTAACAGTAGAAGTGAACAAGATGTGGAAGACACAAGACCCCTGGGAAGGGGGAAGGAAGCTTTATAACAGAGGTTCATTTGGACATATGGGGAGTGTGGAGAAAAGACTTAGAGGAAGGCAAGAAACCTCTCTGGCATGCTACAAGCTCAGCCTACAGAAGCTACAGAGTGTGTGACCCTCTTGTTAACTTCATTTCACAATGTTCCTTGCATGCTTTGTGTGGCTTCCAAATAATGCATGACATCAGCAATCTTAATAAGAACCACCTGTTTGGTACATTTTATGTTCAAATCGGTTAAACTTTCCTGGTTCAAAATATCCAGTGCTATCTGGAACAGGAGTAAAATTAGGTTTTTTCTGAATTTGCTAAGCTTTGTTAAATGAGTTCTTTCCTTAAGGAGTAAAAATACGAATTTATATTCTTTAGTTTCACAATTTTGGAAACCATCTTTCAACTATTCAATTTTGTAGGTGGATAAAAGGACCTGTCAAAATTAACTTCTGTTCCTCCTCTTGAACTTAGTCTACTTCTAGCCATGTTCATGACTTGTATCTCAGGAATGAATGACTGACCTGTGTGCACCAGGGAAATATAGGGTGGAAATGGCCATACATCTCATGGGAGGAATGTTCAACACACCCCAGTAGATCTCTTTAAGCTTCACTTTGCCTGGAGTCTTTCAAATAAGACAAAAAGCAATGTTTATACATCCCACAGCACAAGTAAGAAGCTGATGTGGGCCAGAGATAATATCAGCAGCTGCTGTTTAAAAAAAAAAAAAAAGCCTTAAAAATAATTGCTTAGGTTTTCGCTGTTGTGATCCAAAAATTCTCAGGTTGTGGTGTTCCTATCTCCTAAATATTAGTGTCCTTCAATGCATAACAAAAGAAGGACCATTCTTTTTCCCTGAGCTCCTTTGCAAAGTTTATTCTGAATTTTGTTAAGCTGTGACAGAGGTTCATAAAGTGCTCAGTACAAAAGAAATAGGTTTAGTGGCCTGTCTATTTTTGAGGAGTCTGAGCTTTCATTATAGAGTCACAGCCAGAAGAAAGAGCTCCTTCCTGTGGTTCCCTTGGTCTCCAGTTAATCTGCCATTAGTGACGTTGGAGAACACACTCCTCGAGACAGACTTTTTGTATTGAGTGAACGCAGCCATTGGCAGGTGGTTTCTAAACCTCTTTTTGTTTTATCAAAAAAATCAGGTATGAGGGCAGGTTCTGAAAACTTATTTTGGGACAATGAAAGGGGTGATGACCCTGAGGCATTGTTGTTTAGATGGGCAGAACTCATTTGGAGTCTGTCTAGGATAAACAAAAGGGGATGGACTCTGCTGGTTGTGTTGTGAATTTTCCAGAGTGCTTTTTCTGACCAAGGCAGAAAAAGATTTGTCTGAAGGGACACATGAATATGGGGCACACTAATAACTTTTTAACATAGAAGTTCAGGGTTTGGTTGATTTTTGTTTGGTTTTGTTTGTTTGTTTGTTTGTTTGTTTGTTTTTTTTAAGAGACGAAAATAAAAGGTCTAAAAAGTGGGTACCATTGAGATTAGTGAACAGAAGACATGAAGTTGAACTTCCTGCATTTTAAGTAGAGTGTGCAGCATGGTGAGGAAATTGAGTCATCTTCTGAGACCACTGAGCCCTCCTTGAAATCTGCTGCTGAAGTTCAAAGCCTCAGGCAGTGAAATGCCTGTGTCAAGCCTGAAATGTGGTGTTCAGCCTGGAAGTCAAAAGTGGATGAGGTGCTGTTTCCCCTGGTTTCATTTGAATCACCTGAAGTGAGGGGACAGAGAGAGTCTCTCTCCCTGGTTGAGGATTTCTTTTTCAAATCTTTTGGAAAGAAATGGAGTACATTGATCTGCAATCAATAATTCTCTCTGTTGCTGCCTTCTTGCAAATGTTGATGCCTTTGACTCTTTTGAGAGAGACCATGAGGACATCACTACACATAATACAAAAAAATAAATAAATTGTTAATAAATCTCTACACTTATATCCCCAGACCTCTCTAGACACACACTTTTAAATTTATTTCTTCAAGTTTCCCCACTGCTTTCATATTTAGATATGAGTAGCTGTAGTGTAAAACAGAAGTATATATTTTTGTCTATTAGGACATGAGAAAGGGCACAGTGCTCTCTGTTTCACCAGCTGTTCTGAGGCCAGTGTGCTAACTGTATTTATTTATTAGTGAGTTGTTTTGGTTAGACTATTTTTTCCTCTGGTATCTATTCTGCTGTAATTGGTGGACATGCTTAGCCTTTCTTATATCAACAAAGAAATTGGCCCAAGAGAACTTAATGGATTATTCCCTTTTGACCTCTGAATTCTCCAGGTGAAGACTTTTTTCCTACATGGTTCTTCCATTATCATCTAGCTCTGAATGCATCCTCTTGGTATATGAAATAGCAGAAGTATATGCCAAGTGTTTTCTGAGGACTTGAGCCATAACCCTCAGAAATAAATTTGTTGTTTCTCTAACTCAGAAGCCATTGAAGAAATTACATTTGGATGAATAATGAAAATATATTACAGTCGAAGAACTGCAGATTCTTTTTGATAGCAACTGTATTTTCTAGTGCTTCTGTAATTTTCACTTACACACATCTGATGATTAATCCAACAAAATCTGCAAAATTTCCCATGTCAATCTGACTTTCCTAATCAGAAATTATCTTAGTCTCATAAAGGGTTCTGACATTCAGATCTAAACTTTCTTTTGTGATGTAAATAAGCATCATATATATATCTTCACATCTCCAATTTCCAATAATTCTGGAGGAAGATTTTTCACCCACTGGAAAACAGCATCTTTCTCTGCAGGGGTTTATTCATAACAAGAATAACTGTTTCTTTTAACTGGTAGCAGAAATGTGTTGTTTGCTTGTGGATTAAGAAAAATCTTAAACTGAAAAGTAATTTCCACTCTCCCTTCCTGTTCAGATTGTGAAATTGGCCTGAAAATTATTTATTATTTTTTCTTTTTTTCTTTTTTTGTTTTCCCCGGTTTTTTTTTGTTTTTTTGTTTTTTTTTGGTTTTTTTTTAACCATTCTGAAGCTCTGTTTTTTGATCAGGAATAATGAGACTTTCTTAAAAGGATGAAAATGTGAAATACGGGTTCTTAAAAGGATGAAAATATGAAATGCTGGTCCTCTTGATAGCAGCTGTTCAGGCCTGAAGGTAAAGCAAATGTCATGCATATCACAGTGAAACCTGAAAGCCAGTAAAACAATGGGCAGGGGGAAAAAAGGAATCAGAAGCTGTTCAGAAATGCACAGATGGGAAGAATACTTTGAGGGCTGACACAGCTTTTGCCAATTTTTTTTTTTTTTAGTACTTGTCCTGTGGAAACTCCTGATACTGGATGGAGGCAGCAGCATATTCACTCTGAAGCCTGGGACTTGACCTCCCCAGTTCTCTGCTTTTAGGTCTCCAGAGATAAAGTTGAGGAGAAAACTACTAATTAGTGTGTGAGTATACATTAGATACCAGTGGATAGCCACCTGTAAAATTGTTAAAGTATGTTAATTTTTCAAGGACGGAGGTAGCAGCTCCGAAAATTTCTCAGAGATCTTGTGGCATGGTCTCTGTTCTGGATTTAAACTGGTCACAGCAAGAGATCTTCCACTTGCCTTGTATTTTCAGTTAATATGACTATTTGGGTTCTGCTACCCCTGTACTCCTTCAAAACAGATTTTTTGCATAGAGACTTAAAAAAAAATTACAAGGGTCCACATAGACATATTTGAGACAATAGACTGTGAGGTTGTAAACACATGCTTGTGACCTTATTAAAATGAGGAGAATTTTGGTTTGAGAAGAGGAAAAGCTCGTGATCAAGCAACTACAGTCACATTAATAACAAAGGAAAACTGAAAAAATACTGTCAGAATAATTATTTTGGGAGTCTTGTGTCTCTGTCCTGCCCAATGTTGCCTCTTTGTGACAACCTTTATTTCAGGACAGGATACATAGTTTAACTAAACAGAAATAACTAAAAAACCAAGGTGTAAAAACCAAGGAAAGTTTGTGTGAAATTTTTATTTATTATTCAAAGGAACAAGAGTGCACAAAATTAATTTTGCAATCCAAAATTGTTAAGTAATGGGAGTTGGTGCAAGAACTTCCAGTTATTACCAAAATGGCTGTTTCTTGAAGGATCCCAGATATCAAAATTATTTGTGCAACCCAGTTCCTGTGAGCCAAAAAGCATACATAAAAAGTGTGATGAGTTTTTAGTAATTCTGCCTTGTTCCTCTTACTAATTAACCCTACAAGCAGCGCCAAAGATCACTGCAAAAGTCATTTAGTGGCTCCACCTTTCTAACGTGGCTTTTCACATAGATGATGTGTAAATGTTTGATTGTTTGTGTTCTGGCCTTTTGTTATTATCAGTGTTGTGTTACTTTCCATTATGCTACCTGTGATGAAGATAGCATGTGTAAATAAACTCGAGAAGAGATGCAGTGGGGACAGCTTGTATGTGCCAGTGCTCATTTAAGTTAATCAACCAGCTGGCCTTTCATCCGAGTTCCTTATTCTGCCCCCTTTTCTCCCTAGAGCAAGAGAGGGATTCATGCTTCCTGACTGACTGCATGAAGAGGGTATAGATTATGTCATTCTAGTGGCCAGATGGCCCGACCACAAAATCCACTGTGTCAGCCTTGACAGTGTCCAAAGGGAAGCTCCCGGCCTCAGGGTTGTCCCTGCACAGCCAGTGAGGAAGCATTTCAGAAGCTGGCCTGAATCTTCATAGGCAGCACTTGCTTTGTAGAGAGGGCTGCTCTTCTGACACCTCTGGTAAGCGGCTTCTTCCTGATATACCAGTCTAAAGGCACTGAGTAACCCCACGCTGTGCACAGCTGATGCAGAGACACACACAGTGTTGCACTACCACCTTCAGCACACACACACATTCACCCCTAGCCTGAATTTTGGCTGCAGAGTTCGTTTTGGCTTATCATTGTAACAGAGCTAGGTTTTGGTGTACGTGGGTTTTATCGCGCCTTAACCCTTGTGATTCTTTTGTACATGTAGGGCAAGCCTGCATTAAGAAACAAAATTAATTGCAGGAACTTCTTTCAAGTGAGTCAGACACACTGATGGATAAGGAAGGCAAGTGGAAATAAAGCACAGAGACGTGCTGGGAAACTGTTCTTACTATTCCTGTCCATGCCATTCTAGCTTGTTTTCCTTAGATACTGAATTACATCTTCAGCCAGTTTATTTTAACTATTTCACTGACACGAACCTTGTTCTGTTGCTCTAACTTAAAAAGGTTTAAGGTTTGGTTCTATGTTTCTTGTCCAACCCTCAATTTAACAGAGGCTTTTCCTCTTAAAATTTACTTCAGTGTTTGTATGAAGATGCTTTGGAAAGAACAGATTCTGACAGACTTTCTAGTTTGCTGCCAAATTAGTTCTCTTTTTGAAGGAGTTTTAAAAATTCTAATTACAGTATTCCTATGAAATCACTGAACTACTAGTTTTATGTATTTTTTTACTTTTCAGGAAGGAAGGAGTAGATATGCCTCAAGCACAAAACAGAAGACATTTGTTTAAAAATATATAATAAATGTGTTGCAATCCATATCCACATTCAATGGGTGTACAATATGTGTTTTCTAGTCTGTTTGCATGGCTGGTGATGTGTGACAGAAGCTTAAGTTGCAAATGAAATCCATTCCAAAAAGAATAGGTGACAAGGCAGTGTAAGATTTAATTCCCATTGCATGAATCACTTCATTTTCACATGTCTCTTTACACTTGATTTGACATACTGATATTTTAAATACATTACAAATTTAATCAAAAGCAACAAATAAGACACACAACGTTGAAATTACATCCAGGAAAACATCTGGGACTATGGAGTAGGAATTATTCTTGCATGAAAAATAAAGATTCTGTACTTTCCTCAATTAATTGAATAAATAAAGGCACGTTGAGGCTCCTCAGAAGTTTATGTGGAAGGTCAGCTCACGGCATTTGCCAGGCTGCAAATCAATGCATTGATCTGAATAGACTTGTACATCTGAATAACCTCAAGGATGACCCCACTGAACTTTTACCTCTGCAATCTGTTGCTAGTGCTGAAATGAGATCAAGAGGCGTATTCCCATGTAGAAAGTCATTCACAGTTGTGTTACCAAGTTTGGGGGGCTGAAGGTTCAGTCTTGCAAAGTTCATTCACACAGATAGGTCTACGACCATTTGAAGAACTATAGCTTAAATGGAGACTGATAATAAAATTATTGTTTTACAATAAAGATAAAATACCTTGAAGGCATTGAAAGCTTTGTTCTTTAGCTTCCTGCAGAGTATATAATTGTCTTTGTGTTTATAAAATGTATTTCCTTCTCTTGAAACCAAACTCCAAAACACTATTTCTTCCCTGTCCAGATTTGTTCCATATGGAAAACATGATAGACTAAGATATCAGGGGGAAAAAAAAAACCAAACCAAAAACAAAAAAACAACCAAACAAAAAATCATTAGAATATTAAAAAGTTAAAAATTCTGTTTAGGGGAATAGATAATTTAAAATAGTTCAGAAATGGCCTCCATAGCCCATTCTATAGAATGAACACTTTTCTACTGATTTCCACCCCTCCTCAACAATTTTAAGCGGAGGCTGAAGAGAATAAAATCAATCAGAAGGGCATAATGAATAAGTATAACTTTCTTTCTTACAATGTGTGACATCTACACAGTTTACATGATAGAACACTATTAGAACAAAATTTGTAAGTTGAAATTATAAATCTCTTTAATATTCTTTAATGAAATCTCAGGTGTGTAATGCATGTTAAAAGAAACAGATTGACAAGTTTATATGAAAAAAGCTGGTAAAATTGATTGCAACAGACCTTATAAAAAATTTTATTCATTGCCTATAAAATGAGTTATTATACTGAAGGACAGTTACATTAAACCTAAATATTGCTGAGTAACTTCTTGAACTCTACAAAAAATCTCAACGTATTCCATCTGCTCATATGTCTGACCAAATTTGCCTTAAGTTCTTGTGCTAAAGGCCTTTTTTTGATCTGTATTCTTCACTCTTTTCTCAGCTCAGATGTCAATACTTCAGTGTAAATAAGGAAACAAATAGTAAGCACTGAACTGGTATAAATCAGTATTAAGGGGTTTCTTACCCCTTAGATTTGTACTGACCTGACTTCACTGTTGCAGTTTATATGCTGGGTAGTTTCAGTGACTGCCTGTGCTGGGCCTTAGTCATAGAATACACCAAAGATACTTTGGGATACAGGAAACAGAAAAACCCAGGTCTTATAAGGATATTTATGAAATATATCCTGCTCAGGAACTGATAACATATGCATCCCACTTATCCTTTCTTTTATTATTAAGATCAGGCTCATGAAAGGTGAATTTAAAATTTTAGTAAACGGGAGGTTATTCTGGAGACATAAACAGGTGAACAATGACCAGTATTCTCCTCTACAATGTACTGCTCAAAGCAGATTACTGTAAATGAAATCAATTTTGAACTCTAGGAGGATGAAATATTGTAATTTACAGGATGATTATCCTGTAAATTCATGTTTTCTTCATAATTTTCCATGTAGTAGTTTCTGAGTTGCCTTGCTCTAGCCTAAACTGGAAGATTATTGCTGTTTAAGCCCAGCTTAGCAGGCAGCCATTTGGGATGAGGGAGAGAATCAGAAGGGTAGAAGTGAGAAAACTCATAGGTTGAGATAAAGGCAGTTTAATAAGGAGAGCAAAAACTGTGCATGTGAGCTGAGCAAAACAAGGAATTGATTCACCACATCCCATGGGCAGACACGTTGGCTGTCCCCAGGAGAGCAGGGCCCCATCATGTGTCACTGGAACTTGGGAAGACAAACACCATCACCCCCAATGTCCCCCCTTTCCTCCTGCCTCCAGCTTTAAATGCTTAGTATGATGCTACATGGTGTGGGCCATCCCTTTGGTCAGCTGGGCTCAGCTGTCCCACCTGTGTCCCCTCCCAACATCTTGTGGCCCCCCAGCCCACTCGCTGGTGGGGTGATAAAAGGAGGAGGAAAGGGCTTGCTGCTGTGCAAGTCTTGTTCAGCAGTAACAAAAACATCTCTATTACCAACACTGTGCTCAGCACGAATCCAAATCATAGTCCCATACCAGCTACTGTGAAGGAAATTAACTCTATCCCAGCCAAAATCAGCATAAAGGTATATTTTGAAATACGTCAGTTCTTCATTTAATTTGATGTAACAATATTCAAGAGTATTGCATTCAGCTCTGACAATATACAAGGCATAAGTTTAAAAGTTATTACTTTATCTTGATTTATTTTGCACAGAAAACCGAACTGAAAAAATCCAAGGTTAAGATTTCTATCAGGTGTAGAATATCCCATCTTCTTTTTGGTCTTTTAGTTTTTTAAACTCAGACATGAATGAGAGACTTCTATGAGAAGCTGAAAAAATGTCCTGAAGTTGAAAACTATTTGATAACCAGAGATTTGAAAAAGAACCAAACCCCAAGCTTCTAGGCAAGTTCCTTCTCCTGTTGCTCTGATCTGCCAGAAAGACTGAGGGCCAATATTTTGCCTTTCTTCCTCTTAGGTTAAGAAAAATATTGAAAACCACATTCTTCATAAATAAGGCTGGAAGGAAATTGGCCTGAATGAATAAATTGAACAGATGTGTCACCTTCCATTACACGCAGATAAAATAAATAGCTAAGTTTTGTGAAGGCACTGTCAAATTACCAGCTGCACAATGCCAAAATACTCCTGTTCATTGCACCTGTGGTAATCTTGGTAGCCTGAAAAGCTGACTTTTTCTATGGTTATGTGCTGACTTCATGCCCCTTTGATACTGAACACCTTGGGCTCCATCTTTGAGTTATGAATGTCTTTCAAATCCAGAGATATTTATTTAGTTTAATTTATTTTAATAATCAGATTGAAATAAGACAATGTAAAAAAAAGGTGTTTTCACTGTATGAAGAAAGTGAATATCATCAGATTTATTTGTTCCAGTTTCTTTTTATTTTCCTGTTTGTAGAGGATTTTTTTGGTGGAGGAAGTTTGTTTTTAAAACAGAAGTCAGGACCCACTCCCATATCTAGTTTAGAGAAATGAACAATAAAAAATGGATTAATTGAAGTGTGGTTAAGGACCTGGTTAAAAGTCTGGCTTTCTCTAACAGTAGGGAATGTGTTCTATCACTCACTTTCTTGGATTAGATCTGAAAAAAAACCTGTCAAAGCAAAAATACAAGTTATTTCCTTCTTGCATTTGTAATAGAGGCTGTTCTAAAGCTCATACTGAATATCTGCCTGAGATAATTTTTGTGCTAGAGTTGCGGTGTTTAGGATAATAGAAAAAACTTAAAGTTATGTTTCTGAAAATGTAAGCATCTCATCTAATTTTTTTGTTTTAGTTTAGGTGTGGCTGTCTTGAGGTAAAAATTCCATCGCAGTTAATTGTGTTCTGTTTCCAGTTGTCTGTAGTTAGACACAGTCATTTCCTTTCCTCCCAGTCCTGTTTCTCACTGTGGTGCTTGCATAAAATGCTAAACAGCTGCTTTCTTAAGAACCAGAGGTTCATATATTTCCTACACAGGTAAATCAATTCCTGTGAGTGCTCTGGACTTTAGAAGGGCCTTGTTGTTTTGTGGGAGGGGATGTGTGTTATTTATTAAACCCTGGAAACCTTAAAGAAGTCCGCAAGCAGTTATAACAAAATTCAACATCCTTCAGGGAAAGATGATCCTTCTGTCAATCATGCTTTTAAACTCTGGGAAAAAAATTACTCAAAATAGGTGAAAAGGTTCATTGAATGAACAGACATTCCTTTGACACCTTTTGTTAAAAAGAGCTATGGAAGTTAAAAGTGTCACTGCTGTGCTCTGCACCTTATGGAGATGGGAGGAGTTGACTATGAACCTTCTTAAAGTATCAGTGTAGCATCAGGCATTTTGGAGTACATCTTACATCTAATAGATGTAAGTAGGTTGTATACAATTGGGAATATGCATTCTGTGCAAGTCTGTGCTTGTTATTACAGCATGACCTAGCTCTGACTCTGCAGAGTCAATTAAAAGAAGAGCTAAGTCAAGAGAAAAAGGCTGTATCCTGTGCATTAAGAAACTGTCCCCCTCCTTCTTTGTGGACTTTTAAAATACTAACAGTGATGTTTTAAAAAATTCAACATTAATAAGTCTGCAAAATGGTGAAACCATGAAGTAATTCCCTGCCTGCACACTCCTGCTTGTGCAGTTTTAGTTTAGGGGCTTTTTTCCATTTCTAGGGCCCTTCATTTACTATTAATTAATTTAATTATTATTATTATATTGCTTATTAGTTATTGTGTTCCTTTGCTATTTTTCTGGCAGGACACCTGCTTTGTTTTGTGCACAGGATAGATGAGGCTCATTTAATAATTTAATCAATTTCATCCTTTTGAATAAGGCCTTTTTTACCCTATTAGTAAAGCCCTGTCTGAAGACAGAATTAATTGTTTGTTTTGTTTTGTTTTGGTTTGGTTTGGTTTGGTTTTTTTGGCATTGCCCATCACTGAATGTCAGAGCACTGCACAGGCTTTTTTTGAGCCTCACACCAAACCCATGAGGTGAGGGCTGATATATTTTCCATTTTATACCCAGAAAATTTGAAGCCAAATACAGAGTTGCCTTGAAAATACAGACTATATTTTAATATGTGATGCCTGCACTTTTTCAGACTCTTGGCTGTTGAATCAGGATTTTATCATTTCAGTGCCTAGGTCCTCATATGAGTTGCAGCTAGGATTTCTGCAGAATCATGCGTTTTACATCCATAAAAACAAGGCACAGTATTAATGACTACTGCTAAAATTTATATTTATAATGATTACTCAGTTGTTGAGAGACATATACTTGAAATTCAGATTTTGGTCAACTTTCACTTGTCTTTTCTTCCTTTAAAACTGTTATAATCTGGATCCAGCCAAAAACTGTTATTCCAAGTATATGAATGTTTTCTCGAGCCTCAGGAATTTTTTCATTCAAATCCAAGCTGACACATCTTCCCTCCACCTTTTCCCCCAGCACCCAAAGACTGCATTTGTTGCCCATCCAAAACTCAGCAATATTTCATTTCATAAAGCAGATGTTGTTTCCACAGCACAAACTGTTCAGTGTTTCAGAAGCAAATTATATTCTGCTCTGTCTCTGGCTCTCAGACTGAGGGATTATTGAAACACCAGAAATTCTTTCTCAGTGGTCAACTCAGCTGTATGGAAAGCATGGTCTCCTCAGCCAGCCCTGGTGCCTTTTCTCCCCTTTGTCTTCACTGTTTCTCCCAATCCTCTCTTTTCCTACCATGAAATATCTTTTTTGCAGTGAAATGGTCACTTGCTCACAGGGTTGGAAGGCAGGAGAATGGAGAGCACGAGGGACAGCCTTTGTATTTGTCATTCAGGTGCTGTATTGCAAGGTTTAGGTAGTGGGCGGGGGCAGCAGGCACAAAGACAGCTCCTATGAGAACCTGCTGGAAGTTTCCCCTATGTCAAACAGAGCCAACATGGACCTGCTGCTGGTCAAGGCTGAGCCCACCAGCACTGGTGGTAGTACCTCTGGGATAACATCTTTAAGGGGAGAAAAAGCCCTGTGCAATGGAAACTTCAGTCAGAGAAAGGAGTGAGAATTTGTGAGAGCAACAACTCTGCAGACACTGAGGCTGGTGAGGGAGGAGGTGCTCCAACACTGGCACAGATTCTTGTGGTGCAGCCCATGGAGAGGCAGCTGTGCCCCTGCAGCCTGTGGAGATCCACAGTGGAGCCAAGATCCAGAGCAGCCCATGGAGGACTTCGCACTGGAGCAGGTGGGTGCCCAAAGGAGGCTGTGACCCTGTGGAAAGTCTGTGCTGGAGCAAGTTCCTGGCAGGACCTGTGGAGACAGGAACCCACGCTGGAGAAGGTTTGCCAGCAGGATTTGTGACCTTGTGGGGAATGCAGGCTGGCGAAGTCTATTTCTGAAGGACTGCACTCCATGGAAGGGACCCAAGGTGGAGCAGTTTGAGAAGAACTGCAGCCCCTGGGGAGGACTCATGTTTGAGACATTTCTGGAGAGCTGATTCCTGTAGGAGGGACCCCACACTGGAACAGGGATAGAGTGTGAGTCCTCCTTCCTCTGAGGAGCCACAGTGACAATGTGTGATGAACCAACCACAGCCCCAGTTCCCTGTCCTCCTGTCAGGGAGGAGGCAGAGAAAATCAGTAGGGAAGTTAAGCCCAGGAAGAAGGGAGGGATGGGGGGAATGTGTTTTAAGATCTGTTTTTTTATTTCTCCTTACCCTGCTCTGATTTGATAGATTAGTAGACTAATTTTCCCTTGGTTTACCTGTGACAGTACTTGGTGAGTGATCTCTCCCTGTCCTTATTTTGATCCACTGGCCTTTTATGTTTTCTCTCCCCTGCTCATTTAGGGCAGTGATAGAGAGACTTTGGTGGGCACTTGGCATCCTGATAGGGTGTGGTAGTTTGTCTGTAGGTAGTTTGTCAACCCACCACAGGTACCAATCCTCCAGCAGCTGGAAATACTGGTGTGTGCTCAGTGCCAACATCTTTGAGGGAGCTCTCACTGCAGAACTAAAGAAAATTGTGCTAAGCGTGTACAAACTGGTTTTTCAAGTGCTTTTAAAATTGTTTGAATTAGAGCTCAGTTGAAGAGGATGAAATAGTGTGCCTTCCTGACATGAGAAGACCATTTCTTTCCCATTGTCAATCTCAGTGTTTCAAATGGTTAAAAACACTAAAATGACCTGAAAAAATGTTACCTGATTTTTTTATTTAAACAGATGGGGAGTGGAGGGAATCAAGTAATAACATAAATTTCACTGACTTTGTTCTTAGAGATGAACAAACAATTTTGACTGAAATTCTGAAATACTGACAAATTCAGCCTGAGGCATACCCTGAGTATGGGGAACTTGAGTCTCAATGGCTTCAGTTTTTTATGACTTTGCTGGACTTCAAACAATATCATATTATGCAATTCTAATAATAGGTTATGTTACCAGTCTGCTCACAACAAACTAGTCAGCATAACTGAAATTCCTAGGTATACTGTGGTTATTAGAAATGAGTTTTCTTTGAGTTGCTGCTGGCCTTCCAGCACATCATAAATGTATTAAAAAAAAAGAAAAAAGTTATGATTTTGCTCTTTAAGATTGATTTGCTTCCATTTTCTCCAAACCACAGCAGATCATATATTGCAAAAGATGTTTTAGTTGTATTTACCTTCTTACTCCATCCTTATTAGTGATCACTTTCTTTTACATGATGGTCTCTGTAAACTTGGAATGAATTATAGATTCATAGAATGGCTTAGGTTGGAAGGGAAGATGACCTAGTTCAAACTCCCCTACCATGAGCAAGGACACCTTTCCATAGACCAAGTTGCTCAGAGTCCCATCCTGCCCGGCCTTGAATCGCTGCCAGGAATCAGCCAAGATGAAACTGATTAACAGAGACTGTCTAATCTTGGTGAAAAAAAAATGTTGTTGTGTAAAAGATGTGGGAAAATGGCCTTGGTAGCTATTGTGAATAATTCAGGGATATAACCTATAGATTTTGCTATCCGGAGGCACCAATATCTAGTACCTTTTTTTATTTTTTTTCCCCAGACTGCAGATGGAATTCTCCATAAATCAGCCATCGAGGTGAAGTTTTTCTTCTGAAACAAGCTTATGAATTAACCAAAGCAAGCCTTGGGCACAGATATTAAAAGCAAACTGGAAAACTAAAATAATAACTGATCCAGCAGTAACAAGGCCTGTTTTACCCTGATACTATTAACATGTGACTCAAAATGGTCCTAAGTTAATCTTGTGAACATATACTCTGGTACCAAATGACTTTACTGTCCTTTAAGTCATCAGTATAATTGTCCTACAGATAAATGAAGAATTGTTAACCAGGATTAAAAGAGCAGTGAAACATATTTATTGGATTTTTCATTAAGTGAATAGCTGAATTCAAACTCAAGTTCTCCCACAGGCTTAGATTTCTACTGAGAGTTTAGTTGGAATTACAGATTTCACTGCTGTGTAAATTGAGGTAACCAGTCTAGGCTAAGCACCCACAAAGACAGGCGTTCCTCTGGCACAGACAAGATATGAACCATATTCCTGCACAATATGACTGGAGTCTTGGAAAGCTTTTCATCTGGAGAATCAATGAAGTTGCCATGACTCACAGTATCCTCTGAACCTATCAGAAAAACATGGTTCCAGCCCTGACCACTGTAGGCTGTTGATTTGTCTCAACAGCTGTATTTTGTTTTCTTGTTTTCTTCTTTTCCTGGGGGTTATCACAGTCTTTATTTTTTTCATTCGTCTTCTGCTTTGTAGGGATATTCTGGGAATTTTCTTGAGCTTACCTGCGGCAAGAAAAGTGTTCAAGGCAACTTTGGAAAACTTTGTTATGGACATTTTTCAGTTATTTAATAACATCATCAGATGCTGAACCTATCTAATTTTGTTGATGTGTCAAATCCTGTAAAGAATCCCTGAAAACCAAGAGATCTGAAACAAGTTTTGTGCTCTGCCACTGATCTGCTGTGAGGCATCAAGCCAGGTGTCTTATGTTGCAGTTTTCTCCCTTGTAGACCTTGGATAACAGCTGTGTTAAAGTACCTGGAAATCTAGATGTGAAGTATCATACTCAGGATGAAATGTCCCTTACTGCACATTGGAGAAGAATGTGTTTCAATATTTTATCTTTTATAAACAATTCTGATATCTTTGAAAGGTAGTGTCTGTAGTACTGGGAATCTGTTATTACTACTTATTCTGTGTTTTTTTCTTTTAGATACAGATTGTATTTTGCTATGACTTTTGCTGACATCTCCCATGTGTTGGAAGACAGTTAAAGCATATCTCTCTTTTTATAGCTAGGGCCTGAAATCCACTGCTTGTGAATCAAAATAAAGAAATGAAACCACCGTAGCAAAAATATCCCCCTCCCCAACATTTATATCACAGATTGATGAAATTCTTGGCCAATATATAGTAACAATCTGTAAAACCACTTCCCTTTAGGTGATAACAGGTTTCAGGGATTAAAAGTAAACACAATTTTTATAGTTCCATGCTGGAGAACATGCAGGTTTTCAGACAAAAGAGCCAAAAGCAGCTTCCAAGACAGAGGCCTCAATGATAAAATGGAGTCTGCAAGACAACCTTGGTTAACAGTAAAGTGAGAGAAGAAGTTGCCAGTTTCTGTGGAAAGATACAGGTGAAGAACTCTATTAATAAAAGCTAAAAATAAGATAGATAAGAACTGTGTGGATCTACCAATTTTATAAAATATATCTTAGTTAATATTTAACTATAGCAGTGTGTTGTTAGATAGTTTTGATAAAATATATTAGTTTTAAAAATATACTTGATGGTGTGTTAAAATAGTTCCTTCTTGTACTTTGTAAAATCCCTGCACAGAGGAAGATAAAGGTGTCTTAGTATAAACATTAGATGTTTTTTCTCCACCATTCCTGAATCATATTGTAACTTACAAACGATGAGGACTTAGAATAAAACTTCCATTTCTGTGTGATGCAGTCACGTTGCTTTATTTAACAACTAGGGGCTCCTAGCCTCACGAAAAACCACTCAGAACTGTGACTTGTGGGCTTAGATGTTACTACAGTTCCATTTCCAGTCTTGCAACTCCTCCCATAATAATAGACTGATTCCTCTCTTCATTTTAAGCTTCTTGGCCTATCTCTGAGAGGTGCTGAATATCCACTGCTTCCATGGAAATCAGGGTTGTACATGCTTATTACCTCTCTGAACTAAATGTCCGGAGCACAAAGCTTCGTGATGTAGTCAGGTATCAACTATAAATTACAACAGCAAGTATAACAAATTCATCTATGTTTTGTTTTTTTGACTGCTTATATAATGCAGATTTCCCTGTAGCTGTACCACCAATTACTGCCTGTATAATCAGGCAGAATAACAATGGCTATTTTATTCTATTTCTGAGTGTTTTCAGAACTGACATAACCAGACGTAGCCTACAGCATTATGCCTGAATTCATAGACACATAGAATGGTGTGGGTTAGAAGCAACTTTAAAGATATTTTTGTTCCAACCCCTCTGCCACTGGCAGGGACACCTTCCACTAGACCAGATTGCTCAGAGCCCCATCCAAGCTGGCCTTGAACCCTTCCAGGGATGGGGCATCCACAGCTCCTCTGGGCAACCTGTACCAGGGACTCATCATGCTCACAGTAAAGAATTTCTCTCTTATACCTACTCTAAACCAACACTCTTTCAGTTCGAAGCTATCCTCTCTTGTCCTGTCACTACATGTCCTTGTAAAAAGTCCCTCTCCATCTTTATTGTAAGCTCTCTTCAGGTACTGAAAGGCTGCAATCGAGTCCTTCCTCATTTGTGGTTCTTCTGGGGGAGTCTTTGTAGAGGGGAAGAAACTTTTTACCTTAAGATGTTTCCTTAAATTCTATGTGTGGTATTGTGAGAGATTAGCTGTAAACTGTTGATAAAACTGAGATTTTATACTAATGGATAGCAAGACACTGTCATGCACGACAGTTTGTTTTACCAAGAGTTAGTACTATTTCACATCCAAAGCTTGGATCACTTCCAGAACTGGAGTTTGAGTTGCAAAGTTTTTAACTCCAGAGTTAACTTTCACTTAAAATATAGACTCCACATATGTTATGTATAGTCTCTTTATTTTGTTCAAATCTGGTCTGAATCCTGGGCTTTTTAGAAGGAGGTAAAATCAATCAAAGACCTCTATAAATTTATTTTTTGTAGCTTGCGTAAATTCCCTGTATATATTTCTACTGCTGAGCTATATTGCTTTGGAAGATTTAGAAAACCATTAGGACAGTCAAATGAACTTATCACTGTTTCTTAGTAGGTAGCACTGACATATGTGGTAATTCAAAGTTTGCTATTTACATTAGAAAGTAAAATATTTTTCAGTTTTGACATAATTAGATATTATCTTTCTTCCATATGTAATTTGAGAGCTAAGTTGAAATAATGGAAAATTTCTTCTGTGTAGGGAAATAAGATTACCTATCCTTTCAAAAAAGAAAAAAAAAACCAAAAAAAACAGCTTGAGGAAAGGTATTTCTGTACTAAAGGGTCATGTTATTTGCTGATAGAGCTACCAAGATTTTTAAGACCTTTAAGGTTTTTTTTACCTCTTTTTTTTAAAGTAATCTTATAACAGTCTTGATATTTTTTCTGTAATTAATTTCTGCACAGAGAGCAAGTGTTAGAGATCTGAAAGGCAGGACTGCTGGGAGTTTGGGTAAGCAAGGCACAATTCAAGGACCTCTAGACCTGTTTAGTCTTTAAGCAAAAAAAAAACATACAGCCAACCACAAACTGGAGCTGTTGAGAAACAGCAAGAAGATCATGAAAGTTATGACCTTAAGTGTCTTCTGCCATTTAGGATTAAATCTGGTGCCCTTTCAGTTGAACTAGAACCCTGGCCAGATTTCAAATCCATGTTCCACCTTGCAGCTTTGCTTAAGTCTATAACCAAAGAGGAAACTTGTGACTCACTTGTAACTTTTAACGGATCCCACTGCGGTTCTTTTGTGTTAACAGAAGGAGATCTTGGCACTGCACCACGGCTGTGTTCCTTTGTTGATTGAGGGGATCTCTGTGGAGGTGCTTTGAAAAGCTGAGTTCTATTGAAAAGAGTGCTAAAGGCCAGGAATTCTCACTTTTTTTCCTCAAGTTTGGCCAAATTCTTTTCCAGGGCGGAGAAAACTGTATATTTTATTGTAGCAAGGAGTGGCAGTACTCCCCAGTTTAATACCTTTGCTTCTTTTATGGAATAAGTTTGGCAGAGCTGCAGTGGGAGCTCTTGATGGTACATGTCATGAGGGAGCATCCCTCTAGATGAGTCCATGGGAGCTGCACTACCCTCTTCTCTGCTGAACACACTTATTTGCACATCTGACATGTCAGTAAAATATTAATAACTTTTTTCTTTTTTTTTCTTTTTTTTTTTTTTTTTTTT
>VXAU01002136.1:126359-151226 GCA_013399695.1 Formicarius rufipectus | reverse complement strand
TTTTTTTTGGTTGGTTGGTTTGTTGATTGGTGTTTTGTGTTGACTTTTTGTTTGGTTGTTCTTTTTTTTAAAGTGTTTGAATAGGAAGATGTGTATATAGCAGTACTTTCTGATAAATTCTGCAGTAGGAATGTATCTCTGACATCGAGAGGTCCTCTAAATTTGTAATATGCAATGACCACACAGTACACCTCTGTAGATCATCTGCACATGCACTGTGCAGGAGCCATTGCCAGGAAGCAAAGAACAACTGAAGTTGTCAGGATTGCAGGAAATCAGCAGCAAATATGAAATTGGGGGGGGGGGGAAATGGAAACAATCCTAATGTTGCCACATGTGCCATAGGATGACATGAGAGCTTGAACTGGAGCTTAGCCAAACCCAAATGAAGCAGACATCAGGGATGGCACAAGCGGGTTTCAGTCATTGTCTACAGTGTTCCTGTTCAGCCGTCAAAATTCTTCTAGTGGAGAAGCAGGAGCTTAACAACTGAGCAACAAGACAAGACTGGGAAGTGTAAGGAAAAACAGCAGTTGCCATAAAAGTGCTAGTTTCGTGGTTATTGTCTATACTGCTCAATTCTGGGCTTTATGTGAGAAACCTTTGGGGTGCCCCTACATCTTTGGGAGGGGAGCAGAGCCTGCAACTGGGTTTCTGTCTGGCATGAATGTGCATGCCTTCTGTGAGTCTGGGAAGGGAGTCTGCCTGTAAAAGCAGCTACTTCCACCTACGTTTATCCTGGCTCCTGTCAGTTATCCATTCCTAGATAAATTCTTTCAAAATTGGTACCAAAACTGCAAGGTGCTGGTCAATTTTTGCAGGCTGTCTGAATGACTCACCTCATTTCTGAGATTACTGATAAAATGGGGGTGGGGGTGGAGGGAGGGGGAAGAACAAAACCGAGGGGGATTGAAGATTGAAAGAATTTGGCAAGCCTGAACTGTCACTTTTGTGAATCACAATGGCTCTTCTTGTGCAGCAATTTTCCATTTTTTGATAGTGGTTGTCAATATAAATGTATGGTTAGGTGCAAGGGGGTGTAACAGCAGTTAGGTGGACTGTGTCAGGGAGGTAGTGTTGATACAGGTGCTTTCCTGGTGATAATACTGTGGTGACTCTGCCAGGTATACAGACAACACAAGAAATGAGGTGTGCAACCATTTCAGAGTTTGAGGCTAAGGCTTTGAGGTGTTTCACTAACAGGACAGGTCTGGAGACAATCCCAGAGAACATGAGTATGGAGTAGCAGAGGCTGGGAATTCCCCATGTATGAGGATACAATAAGGTCTATTCATATACCCAACAACCTAGGAGCACCCTCTGTACCACCTCCTGTCTTCAGAGCAACAACCATGGGGGATTCCCAGTCAGTACAGGGAAATCCGTTTGTTTCTGTGGGATATCAATATTATTGCAAAGCAGTTTGTGAAGCATCTTAT
This sequence comes from Formicarius rufipectus, assembly GCA_013399695.1. Lineage (NCBI taxonomy): Eukaryota > Metazoa > Chordata > Aves > Passeriformes > Formicariidae > Formicarius > Formicarius rufipectus. The sequence goes on along the minus strand of VXAU01002136.1, from coordinate 149,787 downwards.
CTGAGATGTCATTGGAAGAGCTGGGTGGTGCCTGTTTTCACCAAACACCCTAAAATGTACAGGGGATTTTTTGAGAAGAATACTTTTAGGCTGAACAACAGATCAATAGCTGTCTGTCAGAGCTTGTCCCCACAGGTATTTGCTGCAGATGACGCTCATCACTCACTTTGCAGGCACAATTGCTTCTGGCTGAGGTGGGTCTATGAAACAGGAGGCTGAACTCATGCTGGAGGTGCCTTGGGTTGAATTAGACGGATTCAGATTGATGAACAAAATCCTGTCTGTAGACATCAGTGAATGAAATCTGGCCTTGAGGTCCCTTGTTGCTGACTACAGTAGTACTTTTCTGTCAATGCATGCAGTGGAAGGTGCAAATACATTAATTTGTATCTGATCACATGCTTTATGTCCTTAAGAGGATTCACCAATAATATAGTGAGTGCTAAAGGCTCATTACCCGTAATTGTGTATTCTTATGTTTCAGTATTTTTTAGGCAAATAGGCTGATTACTCATAAGTGAGTATTTGATCATCATCTATGTGTACAACTTTCTGAATTTTGGGCTGAGCTTCTACACAAAGCTCTGCTGAGTAACAGGAATTTCAATGAGTTGATATGAACACTTCAAAAAGCTGCTGCACTTGAAGAGTTGCTATCAGCAATTAGTGTGGTAGGTCAATGAAGCCAGCTGAGGGGACAATTCTGCTAGAAAGAATGTTCCCACATGTAATTTTACCATGACCCTGGAGAGCAAAACAAAAAGCAACAGGCTACTCTATTCTTACAATAAGTGTGAAAAATGTAGTATTTATCAGGGATAATGAGTGTAGTTCATCGATCAGAATTTGTAGCTTGTACTTTTAATGAGTATCCCAACAGAAGTCTCAAAGCAACAAGTACTTCAGTCAGGATGCTTAGAAATCATGTCAGAAAGTTGGTTACCTAAGAGAAGAGTGTGAAAGAAATGAACAATAAATGGTCTTTAAAACCAACACATATTAAAGTATCACCTTTCTCAGGTCTTGGAACTACCTTAGTAAAGCTGGGGGTAAAAATTAAGGTTGGCACTTGGTAAATTTATATGCAGAGAGATTATAAGTGGGACATGTTCCCAGTTGGATATTTCCAAGTTCTCATTGATTTCTGTTGTTTCATTTATTGGACATTTAAATATCTTCATTTGTCTTCATAAATCTCTTATATATATTGAATACTATTATAGTTGCAGCAGTGTGGTTTTGGCAGAGGTTATAGTTGTCAGAATGCAGCAAATGTCATTCATTGTGTTTCCTGAGTCATGTTAAAATATACTAGGGTACTTTCTTCCCCCATTTGTAGCACTGTTTGTCTTGTGAAGGGACACTGGAGTAAATTCTGGGAGGAGAGGTCATTGCTTCAGCAAGTGATGATCAAGGTCTTCACTTCAGCGCCCCAAATTCCGCTCTCACATATGTGTCTTTAGAGTTTCCTACATCAGGTGTGTGTGTCTTCACATGTATGTTCTCCTTTTCTTCATAACAGTCAGCCAAAAGGACTCTTGTAATTCAGACTGAAAGAGGAATTATGGAAATTGATGATCCAGATACAGATGAGAAAAGAGACAAGGAATTTTCTTTCATGCTGCAACCAAGAAAGAACAAATTGGCTCTTACTTTCACTCAAATCCTTTAGATTTGGTGAGTCACATTTAAAACGGATGCAATCTCAGGAAAGTTGCTCACTGTAAACGTGGGCTAAAGTTTTGTGTTAATTTTACTGCACATTATAACAGATTCGACACAAAGACGTTGTCTTCTCTCTGCAGAGATGCTGTCATGACCTACAGCTGAACAGCAAGAGGGTTTCCAGTATGTCTCTCGGGTAGAGGAAGAACCCAAGTGAGGACCATGTGTTGGTGTGAGGGAGTGTGAAGGAAGACTGTCTAAGTGTGTAAGTTGAAGCAATGATGAAAGGTCTGTCTTGCTCAGCTAAAGGGTCATTTGGGGCCAGTTTTTTTCTGAGTATTTTGAAATTAAAAAGAGAACTCAATAGATTTTAAAATCTATGTTGAGGGTGTATTTAAAAATAAGGTTGTTTTTGGAACCAAGACTAAACTTTAGGAATCCAGAATTAAAGGAATAGAGGTTGAGTGCAGGGAGAAGTTACCGAAATGTTCAGCCCTTGTCATATGGTCCGACTGACTTTGTCAACACCTTGTTTTCATCACTACTATTAGTAATTTGAGTAATTTATACAACTACTACTTGATATGTGCATACTTTGGAATAGAAAAACATTCTTGGTGAATCAACTGTGTTTGTGGTTAACTGTGATTAGCTGATTATTTTTTCCCTGCATATGGCCTAGATATTATTTTCTTTTTATTGTATTAGTAATAAATCTCCCCTTAAAATGTGTTTACAAAACCCCAGTGAATATCATGGTAAATATTGCACTCTGTCATTTGCTCTTACACCCAAAAATCCTGAAATAGAGGAAATAAAGGGACCAGCATAATAATATTCATCTGTGCTTCTTATTTCTATGACTGACCAACACAACCACAAGAAAATCCTCTGTCTTGTTGCAGTAACAAGTCAAGCTTAGTACTTGTCCTGAGCTTAATTTGGCTTGGTGAATTTCTATAAAGTGCTTTGATCACTGTATTTAAATACAAGGCATGACCAAAGCAAAGCCTGCTATTAATGCCTTATTTTCTACTGCTGAGATGAATGCTGATAGAAGAAAAATAAAAATAAAAATACAGAAGGAACACTACGCAACCATCTGGAAAGCTGTTTTGCAGGCTCCCTGTATATTTTATCTTCCTTGTTTTCCTCCAAGGAAAGAAAAGTAGGATGTAATGGCAAAGAGGAGGACATTTGGCCGATCTATGATAGAGGAAGAAAGTAAAATTCCTTACTGAAAAGTAGGACAACTCTCCCAAAAGTAGGGCAGCTTACTGCACGTTAAGTACCTTTGGATTATGTGTATTGTATCTTGCTTACTTTGCACACACAATTAGTTCAAATGTGGGGCTTCCCACATGAGCTAACTGAGGAACAAGATAATGCTACAGTACCATATCAAACAAGGGCAGAACACACACCTGTCAAGAAAATAATCTGGAGAAAAGTTACAACTGGTTGAGTTCATGTGAAAAACGAATATGTCACTGGCACTTAGTCTGGAGATCAAATCAGTTGAGAAAAAACAATGTAGACCAGTGACGGTGGAGTAGGCTACACCTGTACACCTGAGCAGCAAAATTTGTATTTAGAATAATTGTGCAAAATCTGTGAATTTTATGTGCCTTTAAGGAAGAGATAATTTCAGTGTTCACAAAGGGTGCAAAAGACACAGCATAATGGGGACCTTTTTTAAGGCATTTTTTTCATGATAAAGGATTATTTGTTGGGTTTTTTGGTGTTCCAGTGGCACTTTGAGGACAGTATTTCTATGGGTTCCTTCTCCAGAAACAATGGTTCTATAAGAATATAACATGCAGACTGTTTATTTACATTCTATAAATTAGGGTGTTGGAGTTGTTGGGTTTGGCCCTCTCAGAGGCTCTGTAAGTCACTCCTGGCCAGACCTACAAAGGAGACCAGCTCCAGAGGACAGACTAGAGCTTTGAGTAAGGCTACTTAGCTTCTTACACTGCACTTGGGGACATAATTTGTACAGCACAGGATTCAAAGGGCACAGGTACCTTGAGAACAGGTATTGCCTGTGCTGGAAAGAGGCTGGTAAGTGAAGGATACATCTTTAGTCCCTTGTGATGTTGATAAGGGCAAATAGAGAGCTCAGAGAGAAACAGAGGGGTTAAGTGAGAGGATTTGAAGGTTGGCAATAGCTCATCATCATGGCTAGACTTTGTGAGTAAAGATTTGGGAGGGTTTTTACCCACGCAAAGTGGGTGAATCCCTCAAGCCTGCGCAGTGGATTTATTTTTTTTAGGTGAGGCACAGCTACTTGATATAGAATGTTTGACCTGCTACCTTGAAGGTTACAGCAGGCACTGTGAAAACATCCATCCCGCAGTTCATGTCCAAAGTATGCCTAAGTCCCATTTAGTTGCTGGAGACCTTATTTGGATATGCTCTGAATCGTCCTACACCAGCAGGATCTCCTGAGGTTTGAAGCTGAGCTAGAAGCCAAGTATGACATGAAAACTGCTTTTCTGACAGAACTTCTCAACCCCTTATCCCATTCCATTTAAAAATTACCTTACACAGACATATCTGTGATTTTTCTTTAGGAACTGTGCTGAAATACGATCTGACAGTGCAAAAAGTATGTAGGAAAGTGAAGGTGAGGGCATATTAGCAAGAAGAAACTTAATATAACAGTACTGCACTAGTCCCTTCCTTCAAAATAAATTGATATATTCACAAATAGGGCCTGCTTGGCCTGTCTGAAACAGTGATCTTCCAGGGTTTTTTGGTATACAGTCAAAATGACACTTCTATTGGTAAGAAGGAAGGGCCAGGACTCCTTTATAAGGTTGTCTACAAATGTGACATTAAAGAGGAAACTTCTCTTCATCTGTGTGAGAATCCAAGGCACAGAAACAATTTTTCCCCTGGATTTAAATCTGAAATATTTTATAAAATGAGTTAAGAAAGGCAGTGGCTGTGAAGTCCCAGGGCACTGAGGTGGGAGTCAATAAGATCTGAAATGTATTTTACATTTGAGAAATATTGCAGCCAGAAATTAGGTTTCCCTTAAAGTTTCTAAGAGATTGAAAGAGAAGTGTGGGTGTTCTCATACTTTTGTGTCTGACCCACAGAATATCTAGTTGGGATTTAAGTAAAACAGGCAGAGCATCAAACATCAGAACTCCCCTGTTTCTACACGATGAAAGGATTTGCTGTGGGGAGTAGTGATGTTCAGTTGAATAAAGAAAATTGCAGTCTTTAATATCAATGTCCCTTTAAGGCAGGAAGACTGGTTCCAAGTTCTCCATTGACACAAAGAGGTGAAGAAGAAGGCCACAGATATCTCCAAAGACACTGAAATCTGAGCTGACACCTCTTCACAGTCTCCTGTGCACTGAGTGAAAATATCTTTGCCTGGCAGGTAGAAAAACGGGCAGACCACATATGCAGTATTAAGACTACAGAGAAAAGCTAAATCAGATTCTTGATTTCCAGGTACTATGCTCAAACTACATCCATTTGCACAAAAATATTGTGACAATTCATTAGCTTAAAATCTTATATTATGTTCCAGCTATGCTATCTATTGACTGAGAATCTAAATGTTTGAAATTCTCCATAACAGTTGCATAGATCCAGTGAACACAAAGGACTACCTTTCTCAATGTGAAATTTGGTACTCTAAAGGGATAGTGAATCGAAAGCCAGATAATTTTTTAAGCCTAATTGTTCATTGCAGCTCTTTGTTGACTCAATTTTAAATTGCTTTTTTTTATTAGGTTAACAGTAGAAGATTAAACTTCATGAATGTGCTCAGTAGTAAAATACTGCTGAGCCCTAAATGGATTTATTGCATATACTATTTTACTATTTACTATTTTACTATTTTACTCTTTGCCACTGTACTAATATAGATGTCTCAAATGCCTTTTAACAGTACCTCTACCTACCCAGGTAGGTACATGTCTACATGCAGCAATGCTGTACTGCAGGTGTAATGCAAGTGGTTGGTGACAGGGAAACCAAATGCAAAGAGAACTGAAATTTGTGTTAAAGCCAACTCATGGGCAAAGTACATTTAATAGCACAGTTGGAGGGATGATCAAGTGGAGCAAAAAGGTGCTGAGGGGACTGCTGAAAGCATTAGTCCAGAGCTTTATGGGCTGCCCTCCTGTAAACAAAGAGTCCTGTTCACCTGCTAACTCTGTGTTGTAGGTAGAAAGCCAGGGGGAAAGCTGAGTGCATTTTCACAAAGGTATTGTAACCCTCAAATTCTTCCTTTCATATAAAGACTCGTTCAAAGCTGCAAATTTTCAGTAGTGTCTCAGGCCAGAGAGACTATTTTCTCCATGCTTATAATTCCTAAGGTTTACAGTGGAATATGTGAGGCCTCTCCACTGGCTTAGATGAAATCTGAGGAGCAGCATTATATTTTCTTTGGTTTAGGTTTTTAACTTTTCACATTTTTGTCTGAGTTCTTCATCTTTCAGTCTTTAATATTACATTATTGTTCTATACAGCTTGACCATTAAAGCTATAGAGAGATGCTACTTTGAAAATAGGTTCAGTAGTTTGTAATATGGAAGCAAATGGCCTTCTGGAACTCCAGATTGAATAAATCAAAAATTTTACCTTGAGAAAAGGATTGACGGAGCTTCAGGGAAGTGACTTTTTGTTTTGTTTTATTATGTAACCTATTTTATAAAGACAAAACCAGAAATTATCACAGGATAATTTCAAAGGATTCAAAGGATGTGAGAGAATTGGAGTCTCTCCAGAAAAGAGGGAAACATTTTTCATCTCTCAGAAGAACTAATCTTATGCTTCAAATACTATTAAAATCAATTCTTTATTCTTCTTCCCATCATCCTTGTCTACTTATCTGATGGGGAGTTTGGAAGGGGATTTTCCCATGCAATGGAGAAGGCTTACTGATCCAAATACTTTAAAACTGAAAAACAAGCCAAAGTTAGTGTAAATGTCATGAAAATTTCTTCTTGTCCAAATACTGTGGCTTCTGAAAAACTGGAGCAGCTTCGTGAGGATAAAGATTCCAATAACTCCAGCAATATGTTTATGGTCTCTGAAGTGCTGTGATGACATTGAAAATACTTCTCAAAAATTAAATTACAATAAATAAAACAGCTGGAGTTCCTTATGAAGATGCATTTTTTTACTTATAATTCTTGGTTTGTTTTTTTTTTTTGATTCTACAACTTTTCATTTGAATAATATGAAAAATTGTTTTATTATATAATGTGCAGCTGCACCCTTCTACAAGTGAAAGATTACTACTATGCTGATTTATTTACTTAAATTCACGCATTCTAACCCTTATCCTGTTACTTTCAAGTTGATTTCTATTCAGAGTATCTCACTTCTGCAATAAATAGCTTCCACTTCTTGTGATTTTTCAAACATGAATGTATTCGTTGTCTTGGTTAGATATCAGATGATCCAGCTACAACTATTAGCAAGGCATCATAAAAGACTCAATTTCTGTATCTATGCAACTACATCCGTGCTAAGTAGTTTGCATTGAAATCATCTCTGATTTGAGCAGAGGTTAAACCTTATTTAAAAATGAGTGTTCTTTTTAGCCAGCCAAAATCTCCCAGTCCACAATGACATAAACTATCATACATACCATATTTCATCTGCTTAGCATCATATAATATTACTAATTACATTCCCCTTTGAGTGATTCGTGCTTAACTACATTACAAATAGGAACAGTGGGTTTACTGCAGGGAGCAGAGATTCAGTTTTAAGGGAGTTAATGGTGGGAAGCAATTAAAGAACAGTGGACTAGAGCTCTAGTGAAATTTTGGGCTACAGTTTTTCATGTATTCAGAGCAGTAGGTAAATTTCTTCAAACCAAAATGTCAGGTTTACCTCAATAAACAACTATTTAGGACACCTGAGACTTCAAACAGCATCCCATAAGAACTTTGTCCCTCCTGCCCTTTGTATGATGAGGATTTTCAGGGAAAAGAAAGGAGTTCATCATGCACTTTCTGAATAAAGAACATTTTAGCTCTCGTTTCAGCAATGCCATTATCTGTTTAGACCCTTTGAATTAGACATCTAAGCCATATACACAATGACTGTGATGACCATGACTGAAAGTGCCATCTGCACCCTAATTGAGATGGTGTTGAGGCACTGAATGTGCACAATCATTTTTTTCTGTAACCTCTGGAAATCTTTTTCTCAACAAGTGCTCATCACTATATTAAGAGTGTCAATTAACCTTGTAATTCTCTCCTTCCTTATTTTTGATCTCAAAGGGATTGCTTTCTGCAGATCATAGGATGGGTTTTCATATTGCTATCTCTGAAACTGTTCAAGGCTAGGTTGGATGGAGCTCTGAACAACCTGGTGTAGTAGAAGTTGTTCCTGCCTATGGCAGGGAGTTGGAACTAGATGAACTTTAAGGTCCCTTTCATCCCAAACCACTCTGTGATTCTAAGATATGTCTAAAAATAAAGTTTAAAAATTAAAAAAAAAAAAAGGCAAATATACAAATCACAAACTGGTGCCAAGATGTCTTGCTTTTTTCACAGTACAGTGAAGAAAGCTCATTATACAGAATAAAAGTGGGATCTGCTGACAGAAACTGCAGTTTGAGTGCCATTAAATGTACCTTATTCACTTTCCTCCCAGTCTTTTCTCTTTCACATGACTGCTCTTCAGGATTTCACTTTCAAATAAACATTTGGCACTTGTATCCAAAAAGGCAAACAAATATGCAGAGAAAAATTTGCCTGAGTAAGTGAACACTCCTATTCAAAATTCTGTGGCTGGATGAATGGATAACTGACAACAGCGATGAATAAATAGTGCCTGGACCTGCCAAAACCCAGCATTAGAAAGTATAAACAAAGCAGTACTGAAAACAGATGGGTTCATTTTAAGTTTTATCCTTTTTCAGTCAAGGGATGCTAATGAGGCAACTTCACTTTGCACCATGATCCCGACACACTGCGTGCTAACACCAGCAAGGAGTGGGACTGACACGGTGTGTGTGAGCACCAGCATGCAGCTGCCTTTCCTCAGGGCTAAGTAATTATTACCAAAACTACGAAAAAAGCACGGCTTTTCCCGCTGAATCACGACAGAAGTGACCTGCAACAGGCATCAGAGCTGTACCATTCCAGTAATTAGGTATTTGTAAGTATTTGCACTGGACTCATTGTAGAAAGCTAAAACCTGGGGATATGATTGCTGGGGGCAGTGGGGAGAGGAGGAGGGCTGCTGAGATGAGCTGAAAGCTGGTAAGATTTTACAGGCACGGGAACTGCTCCATTGAATCAGACCCGTTGCCTGTTTACTTTGACGATGGCCAAAACTCAGTGGGTGTCAGAGGCAGGTGCAGCCTGTTCGGCAATTGGCAGCGATGCCGTGTGGTAAGTTTTTCCCAAGGAAATCAGTCTTATGACTGCTCCTCTTCGAGTTGAAATAACAAAGCTTGTCATGAAAAACACGGCTTATGGGAGTTTCAATTTCAAACTAGTTAAACCAAATTTTAAACGTAATTAAGTTATGCTTGAAATAAAACTCCGGATTTAAAAATTATGTATAGTTGGCAAGCTCTGGTCCAAATAGGCAAAATATAATAATATGTCTGCACAGAAAGCCAAGAAAATACATGTCTTTGTTTACTCATGTGGATTTGAATACAGTTTCTAGAAGGAAATTATAAGACAAATAACATCTCCCAATGGCAATTCCTTATTCTTGAAGTTCACAGGGAACTTTCTAATAGTGCTTCTCAACTTTCCTGTGGTCTCATCCCCCACAGACCCTGCTGCAGCTTCTCTTCTCCCTCTGCTGTACCTCTCAGTCTCCTTCTCCCCTGTGCCTTTGATACTCTTCCCTTTTGGAAGAAGAGTTATTCCCCTGTTTTGCCCTTCACTTTCTCTTTGTGTCATTGTTGAGTCCACTGTTTCTATTTTTCAAATAGCAGTGATGCATCTAGCCTGTGCTGCTGAGAGATGAAATGTCTTCTGATAGAGCTTTGTAAAGTCACTTTTCACAAATATTTTCCTTCCAGGCATTGTGAAAACCACTTCTGGCCTTTGACCCTGTTCTGGGAAGTTCATGTGTGTCCCAGATATTTATGGCCCTCACAGCCAGCAGTGCTGGGATCTGTCTCAGGACACCTGTGAGCTGGAATGTGTCTCACCTGTTGAAATAAGTATTTCAGCGCTACATGAAAGGTAAAGGAAATATATGGCTGTGAGATTACTTTCAAAAGAAGCCAAGAAAAAACAAGCTAGTGACTTCTCAGCCAGAAGGAAAATTAAATCATAAACCAAGAGTGTTTGAAAATAAACCCCATGATACTCCCTGTTTTCTTTCCCACTTTCCACATCAAACAACTCAACTTCAGTACACTCAGTTATCTCTCAGTTGTTGTTAAACAGTAGGCTCTTCATATGTATAGATACACATTCATATATAGATATATATATTTGAAGTATAATTTCCTACAATAATTTTGTAGTACTGTCACTGTTAAATGAAGAATTTATCCTAATTCTTTGACTGCACTAGAGCAAGAGGTCTAATGGCTTTTTCTGGGCTTAGATATATTTGCTGAAAGGGGTTTAATTACATAATAATGTTGCTGCATTTGTTGTCATTTTTTAGGTTATCTATCATCTATTTGATTGGAACAAATTCCCAAGAGAGTTCTGGTATTCTTGATCATTTCCTAATCAAATACAGTCATTACTGATGTAATTTTCCTTGTTCTACAAGGGGGGAGAACATGTTTATTATTGTTCATTCCATGGCGATTTTGAAATCAAAATCATATCCTAGTCCCATTTCCCATCTTCCCTTCTTGATTCCATTTTGTCTAATCACTTGGGAAATGCCATCATGCTTGTACTTTCTTACTAAGGAAATACTGTTACCAAATATATAAGATTTGTTGACCAACAGTGGGGGCTTTGTGAGAATGAAGGACAGACATATATCATATTCATCACCCCAGCTGGTGAGTTTTGGTGCTTGTTGTTACAATTTTTTTGAATTAGATGGCCCACTGGTTTTCCATCAGCCACAAGATGATAATAGTCATGAAAGGCAAACAATTATTAAGTTTCCCAGGGATAGTCCAACCACAGGGAATATTCCTAATTTAAAGCAGCTATAACTGCCAATGTAGATAGATACTTTTCTTAAACATTTCTAACTTTAGCTATCAAGTGAAATAATAGATTGTATTCCCTCTTGTTCTTGTTCAGGGACTCTGTCTGATCCTGGAATTACTGACATCTGTATATCATTTCAGTGGTAAATTACAGCTGGGACATGCTAACCCCGAAGTGTGAGTAAGAACCACTCCTAAATGATTGGAAACTTCTTGGCACTGTATAGTTGATTTATAATAATTAGCTTAATCTTTTGATAGTTGTGTAACTTTTGTCTTATTTTCTTAGCACAAGAGTTGATTGTTTGATCAGCAGAAGAATGGTGTTTCTGATGAAAATTAGACTGCAACTAAACCTCATTTTGTGTCAATTGCCCTTTCTCATTGACAGCTTCCTCTTCTTCCCCCCTTCTGCCACCTCCCCCCTTTCTCCACCCCTTCCACCCCCTCCAGTATAAGCAGAGGAATGATGGAAACCTGGAATTAACATTTCCACGGAGATGATGAAATTTCCTGAGTTGCTCCAAAATAATTTCAATTTCAAAACTCTTTTAACTGCTAATTTGAGAAAAGAGATGAAAAATAATAAAAATATATTAATAGCTAAAATGTATTATCTCATTTTAGGTATCTTTCACCCAATACTCTAATAATGCATTCTGTGATTGTTTAACTAAGCACAAGAACTACAACAATGTAACTCAAAATTTTTGCTACTTATGTGTGATTCCGGTAAATAATGTCAGACTAACTGTTTATACCTCTGTTCAAAGCTACTTTCCTTGAAAAAAATAATGGGTAATGGCTTCTTCATTTGAAAGATGGTAGCAAAACTGTATAGAAGTTAGAAGTTGACTTTATTTCTCAAAATGGATGGCTTTCAGGCCTTATACCCATGTCAGGGCTGTCTAAGGAAAAGTAAAACTAAGGCTTTATTTAGACAAGGTTCAACAGGTTAAATAATAATCCAAGATTCACATACAGCAGTGAATTTGGTCCTTGACTGCTGTATTTTGTACAGTTGCTCAACTGGTGTAATAGTAATTTTAGGATAGTTTTGTTCACCATTGGAAACACGTTTTAACAATTCTATGCTGCTTAGTGGATTCTCTAACATAAGTCTTGCTGAAATTCACAGGATCTTTTTCCATAAAGTGCTGAGAGGTTATACAGACAATAGTGGCTCTATCTCCAGTAGTTTAATATTACATTATATGCAGGTCAAAAACATTGTTTCTTCTCATGCTACTTATTCTATTCAGTATCTATATTCTACTTTACTGACCCTTAACTATTTCTCTGTGGTTTTCAAAAAATTATACTGCAAGAGACAGCTTCAAATAGTCTTTGACTTCTACCTGAAAAATCTGTACCATCTTTAGACTAGATGAAACAAAGTTCTACAAGTGTGAAGTATCCTTATCACTTCACTAAAGATGTCAATTTGGTCCCTTTTTTCAGTTCTTTTGTTGAAGTTTTGGATTTGCTTCCCAATATTATTTTGTAAGTTCCCAATTGCATGTAACGCTTCAGAAGTCTCAGTTGAAGGACACTAGTGATGTTGGCTCTGCCTAGAAAAATCAATTTTACAAGTGCTTAATTCTCATACTAAGTATGTATTTTCTTGTTCTCTACATGCTTCCCTGGAAGACAGAAGACTTACATAAATTCAGTAGGCCTTGAGCACTTTAATGGAACCTTGATTTTAGCATAGATCTCTAGCTACATTATTATTGTATGTATTTAACCTTTCTAAAACAGGCCAGAAATAACTCTACCACTTTCCTAGTACTGGTAATTATTCTGTGCTTACTTGCTTTTAATTTCAGCACTTTTTCACTCTCCCTGGGAATAATCACAAACATCATAATTTTACATGATTTCTATAATTAAGAATCACTCCCTCCTATATTGTAAGTTTAAATATTAATGGTAAACTGTTTAAAAATCAACTTCTGGTTGCTTCTAGGAAAATTCCCTAGAGACATATGGAGTTGTTGCAATTGGTGGAAATAGGAAAAGAGTTTCATTAAAATATTCTTTCTTCAACCGAGAAATGAACCTCAGAATAGTCTTTGAGGACTTCCCAGAAATTAAATTTTCATAGTCAGTGTTCAACTTGAATTTCCTCTTACAGGAAACGTTAAAGGAACTAGTGAACTTAAAATGCATATAAAGTGACACAGAGCTTGATAACTTAGGAGGATAATTCTGTTCTAATTCAGAAGGAAACTACAGTCCCACTTCTTCATCTTCTTGAAGCAGCAATAGAATTTTAAATCTATGAACATCTTCAAATACTCAGAAACTGTCATGAAAATGATATCAATGAATAAGTCAACCAAAGAGAAGCAATTATGTAAGCAAGCCTTAATAACATGAAAGATACAGTGTAATGAAACCTGATCATGAGTCGTGGCTCATTCCTCCTAAAAAAGCTGGGTTTAAAATCAAAAATATGGATAATGCAAACCACCAGTGTGGTTTGTTTGGTTTTGTGGAAGCCTAGCTACCCTTGCTGCTCCATTTCCACTGAGGACCCAGTTTGTTCTTACTGAAATTGTGGCTGGAATGAGTTTCCATATATAATCTATCAAGACATACATGTATATATTTGTGCATATGTATATCAATCTATCTACCTATAGGGATGTAAATATTTTTGTCTTGATCAGTCAAGTGTGTAGTTCAGCAAGCCTGCCCACACACTGATGTTCCGTGCCTGTATTTGCTAGACAGGGAACTAAATATTGAAAAAATATGTTAAAAATTGAATGGCCTCTATGATTTTTGTTTTATGCCAGACTGGATCTGAAAAAGCATCTGTTTTATATAAAATATTAAGAGGCTTAATGGCAGCAGTGGCCATGTGTCTGAGAAGCTTGTTTTATTTTAAATAGCCAGGAGTGATATCTTTCCTCCCACTTCAACCCGTCATTTCATTTTCAAAACTGGTTCTAAAAATAATTAGTGTCAAGGTCCAGTGATAGAATTTTATATCACTGTTTTGTGTCACCTCATTTTTACTATTACCTTAACATGAATTTGTATACGTGTATTTTAGTCACTTACCTAACAAGAAAAGAAAATAATGATACAATATTCCATTTAAATGGCAATATATTTAAATTATTCATTCTCAGTGAATGATAATAGCAGATTTTAAAAGTAAGCAGATCACACATGATTTACTGCTGCAGTCTGTGTCTTGATAAAGAGAAGATGCAGCACTTTATAAAAGTAATTATTCTCTTAACGGGTTTGTCCTGAATAAGACAATTCTTCCTCTGTGTTATTTTCAGAATCATAACTCCTATCTTAATTTGAGGGGAAAAAAATAGATGCCATATGAAAATTTCTTCACTTTCTTTAATAAGTAAGATTTATAAGTAACCTGATGAAAAATATCTGTTGGGGATATATGTTCCAAATATCATGCTTAGAAACCTTTTCTTCATGAATAATGCAGGACAAACAGATGTGTTTGTTCAGCTATAATTATGCAATCTAAAGGCTTGTTCTGAAAGAGAGTAAATGACTTCATATCTTCAGTTGATTTATCTTAACTTTGAATATTCTTTTGCAGACATAGCCCAGGAGTAGAAATGTGTATGCAAGAACTGTACCTGTGACCACATATGCAGGATGCAGTGAAGTCTTGTTTTTCCTTTGTGCTACTGCAGTCCAGCATAATAAGGAAACTCAGAAATATTTCATGATGTGCTCTGATGTAAGAACTATTCTTATATCCTGAATGGATTTTCATGTCTTCGGAGGAAAAGTACTCTCTCTGTATCATGTACACACAAATTCTGCATGTTATCAGAATAAGACGGGAAAACATTCAGAGCCTTCTGAATATTTAATGAGGACGTGCTACTGACAACTCAAAAAAGCAAAAGGGGCTACGTGGAATTATTTTATCATCCTTCTCCACCCTGATCAGTATTTCAACTGAAGTGAACTCGTTCTTTAAAACTTTTTAGGTTCGCCTTTCTTGTTTTAAAGTGGACCCAGCATGACCTTGTTAATGTTGGCACTAAACACATGGTTGGGTTTTTCCCCCTCTTTTTCACTTCCTGGGACTTCAACTTAAGTTAATGAAGTGTTATAAATCCCACTTTGTGTTTTAAGGCACTATGCCAGACAAATAATTTCAACAAGATGAACCAAGGCTGTCACAAATAATAACAAAAACAAAGCCCTTTAAAAGTTCTGCATTTCCTCTCCTGATCCTGGCATGGGCAATGAGGTCCTGTTAGAGCATCATAAAGCACTCTCTAGGGTAGAATTCATTGTCTTTTTTTTCCCTTACAACAATAATCTTCTATTCTATTACCTTTATATTTCCAAAATCTGTGTTCTGAAGAGCAGAGTGAAACATAACATAAAGTCTATGAAAAAAGAAAGCCTGTGTTACTGACTGAAGATCAGTCTGTGATAGAAGTTAATGTTTCTGGATGTTTAAGATGACAAATCAGTGCTCTTCATAAAAGAAGGCAGCAGTATCTGTCTCCTGAAAAGAAATGAGACTTAGATGGCAGATGACATCTTAGACATTTGAACATCTTGTTGGATGAATGTCCTTCTAAAAAGGTAGTAGTAAAGGGATTGTCCATGCCCTTAGGCCCTCTCTTGAGACAGGCATAACTTTGAGCCTTGATTTCAGAAACTGCACTGCAAGAGCAGTCTGTCATAACCCCTGTGTGCTCTGCTCCATTGTGGTTTCATCTGATATCATCTATCAGCTACAATAATATGGGCCATATCAGCTTCAAGCAAGGAGGGGAGGGAGACAGAATCAGTGATTTAACATGCAAATTGTAGACTAGTTTTTATTAACTGAGCCAAGCTCAGCTTTGTAGGCTTCTAAAGGGCTGCTCACAGCCAGGAGTCTGACCCAGTCACTACATTTTTGCTTAGAGGAACCTTTGTCTCCCCTTACCTGAGCTTGTTGGAAGATTCATAGGAGGTAATTTTCCCCAGGATAAAGTCATTCTTAGTGACTATCTCATGACTTGTCATCCATAAGGTGCATCCTTGCTGTTCATGACACAGGAGAGCTCCAAGCTGTGCAAGGCTCCACACTGCTCCACTGGTTCATGACCCTCTGTCTGACCGTGGTTTTGTGACAGCAGACGTGTACAGTAACAGGCTGTGTCTGTGTTCCATGAACGTTCCAAATCTGGGTCTAACAATATTTGCTCGGGCACTGAGAAAGTCTGGGAATTTGATCTTGGCATGCACTTGGAGCCAAAAATATAGAGCAGCAAATGGGCATATGAAAGACCCAGCTGAAATTCACCCCTGTTATCCCAAATGTCACTTTGAATGTTCTCAGAGACTTCTAGACTCCCAAAAGACTCAGTCGTGCCAGTGGTATCTGAATGTAATGAGCTGGACCTGTCAGAAGCAAGTCCCAGTCAGCATATTAATTCACTGGCTTTACTAATGTGAAAAGTCTCCCAAAGACTTTTGTCTTTGCAATACAGATTTTTGTGATTTAAACTTTGAATTAACACCTACTGCCATATCTGTCTCACGGTCTGTGTCCCATTACACATACCTGCAAGTATGCTTAGAAATGTAATTAAATTGCTGTTACTGAGGGGATATTTTATCATCACTCAGCCAAATGTATTCATAAGTGGCAAACAGTATCTAATTTCTCAGTGCTCCAGCAAAGTCTCCTCAGTTGTTCCACAAGACAATATAACAAAGATATCCAGAGTATGGGTGTACACTTACATTTTGTTTGCTCAAGTATTGCATTGCTCTTAGGCTGGTCCTCAATCCACAGTAATCTTTTCAAAGTTTTGCTTTTTACATTACGTTCAAAATAAAGGAAATTATATATGATAGTAGTTGCCAAATCCAATGTGCTGAACCATACCTAGTGTGACTAGGTAATAACTTCCTGATCCATCACTGCTGCATTTTTTGTTTTGGTTTGGTTTGGGGTTTTTTGCAGGGAACTTCACTTTTGAGACTGAAATGTTTTTTTAAAAAAATTCAAATCAATTGTGTGAAGATCAGCTTCTGCTGTCTGTGAGACTTGTTTGGATTAAGATTTCATTATGAATTTGAAATGGCTCAAATTCATTAAAGAGGTTGTCTCAAAATATCTCTGATAGACTTGAGCAATAACTGATCATAGAGTCAGCTGCTGACTACAGGATGAAATCAAAACCACCTCACAGTTTTCTTTGGCTTAAGGTTTAAACCCAGATCATGGACAGGAAGGGCTGAACTCCCCACTGCAGGATTCGCTCATCTCTTTGATATCTATAAAATATTGGAGTCCAGGTATTATTGGTAATATCACTGAAAATGTTTATTTCCTCCTACATAAGGCTGTGTTTTAAGTAACAAGTTCTTCTGCAATAATTGTGGTGGTGTTTTATTGATAAAATACTCTGTTGAAATATGAATGACATTGCACGAAGTCCTCTAGGAGGAATACAGAATCATGACACCATCATAAAGGCATCACAGTCTAAAGCAACTAAAGGCAGATACAAGCTAAAAGGGGAACAGAAATGCCTGGGATTTGTTCCAGTGTATGCCCAGATACTCTTTTTATCATCAGTCTTTGCTGAGCAACTTCACAGCTGTTTAGCTTTGCCTAAGAGCAACCTAAATTGTATTCAATGCATAGCTGTGTAAAGCAGATTTCACTTAAAAATGTAGCCTGTTTTTTGTCATCTTAAGTAAGAGATAATACATTATTTTTCTATTATATGTATAACTTTCATTTCCTAAATAGATACACAATAAGAAAAATTTCACAAACTCTAGTAGCACTGATGTTCTGTCTTGCACCAGCATAGTTACGTTCGAAAGGTATGAAAGTTACAGATGTGCTTTGTTTTCCTTCTCTAATCTTAGAAAGAATTTTTATTTATATAGTCTGAGAGGCTAAATCAAATTGACTCTTTTAGACACACAGATTCTTGACAAGTATCATTGTTATATTTTAATAGTTTTTACTAGGATTTAATTTTAATAGTTACTACAAATAATCATTATTAGCTAGAGGAAATAAGATGTAGAAATGAATGCTTAAGCTCTAATTGTATTAATCGACACATTGTAAGTGAACCCTTGACACTTAAAAGCTGTGAGTTGTTTTTTTTCTGATCATCTTTTCAGACCTCTGGAATAGATCTATAGCCAGTGCCCAGCTTGGGTATTTGCTCTCTATGCTGCAGGTATAGAGCTAAGAAACTGCCTGAAATGTCTTCATGCACTTGCATTGTGGTTATGGAAAGGAGTTGAAACTTGTAGTGGGTTCTCCAGTTTCAGCCTTCTGACATTTGTTGCATTTCCCTTGTGTGGATCTTGGGTACATTTGCCCAGCATTGCATTGTCTGGTTGGCAGAAATACATGATTCTAAATTGTTTTCCTATTTTACATGGGTTTGAAAATGCGCTTAAGTTAAATAGACTTCACCCAGATTTAATTCAAAGTGGAGATCATTAAATGTTGCTGTGAATTGGATTTATACAACAGTGATAAACTTGCAGTCTCCCTCAGACTGAAGGTTCCCAAAACACTTTACAAACTCAAACTGTAAACAGAGAAAAGAGAAATGAAAAGATAAAGCTACAAAAATTACCATACCACACAGCTATTAGTTATTCAGCATTTAACACCTTGCAAGAGTTTTAAAAAACATAAAATGGTTGGGCATTGACTATAGTTTTATCAGAAAATGGCTTTTCTATCAAAAGAAAAACTAACATGACAAAAGAAAACCCATCTGTTCTCAACCAGTAATATTAAAAAAACTAATATTGTTTAATAAAAACATTAAGTCACTGGAATACTTTCAAAGGAATAAGCCATGCATGGGCCATGTTAAGGCCATCAAACACTGGTGAGCATATCAGTGCCTTATTTAGTGGTTTTATTTAGCACTGTATTTATGAATGAGGAATTGTTTTTAGTTTTCAGCTCCAGTTCTCCTGTTTCAGTCCCCTGTTAGTGTACCTTCCTATGAGGGAACCACACATTCTAAATTAATCCCTTTTGCCTCTCTGCAACTAGAATTACCCAATATGATGATGGATTTTTTCCTTCTCTGGGTCACCTCTGTGCAGTCAGCACTCCAAAAGTCATCAAGTTCCTCCCTTCCAGATCATCAAGATGAGCAGGGCTTTCCTGAAGTTGTGGTGTGAGGGGGGATGGTTTGACTCAAAAACTCATTTGGGCGTGAAGGTTTGTTTAGCCAGCAATGAACTGAAATGTGGGTCGAGGCCCTGCTCATGTTGTAAAACCCAAGAAAAATGATACAGTGTTTGTATGGAATTATTAACAGGAAATAACCATTACTCATTCTCTTCGAGTGAGATATTGCTAATTAGAAGAGGTACAACATTTTAGAAGTGTAGAGGAGTTGATTAAAAGATTTTGTGAAACTCAGCAGGTCTGGCTTGGGTTCACTTGATAATGGGTACTTTTCACACAGCGCTGAGGAAGTTCAGAAGCTTCCAAAATGAGTAGAAATATTTAACTAATTTCTAAATTTGAGACTGTCATTTTGCATTCGATTTAGTTACACAATGAAATCTGCAGGCTACAAAAGAAGATCATACAGTGCCTTGGATATGAGCATCTCTCCTGCTGGCTGAGTAAGCATGGGATAAACATGGGATTGGTGCTGGGTAAGCATGGGATAAACATGGGATTGGTGCTGGGTAAGCATGGGATAAACATGGGATTGGTGCTCCCTACCTGCCTGCTGCAGTTGCCTCTTCTGCCCCACTAGTTGGTGTGTTCAGTTACCATAGTAGAACATCGGCTGGACAACTAATCTACTGCACAAACAGACCCCAGGGAGGAGATAAAACATATTACATCTTCTAATTAATTGTTCACATGTTTGTTCAGAAATGGAAAATCACCTAAACTAAACCAGTTACCAGTGAGGTAAAACTGCCTTCCTGAAACGTTCAACGTGTGTGCGACAGGAACAAAGATCAAACTACATTGTCCCAGTTATCTGTGTCCTATTGAGAAATTCTATAGAGGTGAGGAACTTAAAATTAAGCAAGAGTAAGGGAAGTTATCTAAGAAATTTCAGATTTTTAGGTAGGGCTAAGCCATCCCCTAAATTTGTTTCAAAATGGTTGTTCAAGCAGTGCTAAGTACTGAAGCCTCATCCTGAGGGAAAGAACTTCAATCCATGGTGGGTGTTGTTTCCCT
Source organism: Formicarius rufipectus (assembly GCA_013399695.1). Taxonomy (NCBI): domain Eukaryota; kingdom Metazoa; phylum Chordata; class Aves; order Passeriformes; family Formicariidae; genus Formicarius; species Formicarius rufipectus. Next base: position 129,775 of record VXAU01002136.1, on the reverse strand, counting down.
TATTTCACAGTCAATCATTCAGGCTTTTTTTTTTTTCTCCTTTATCATCAGGCAGAGAAATTGTTATTGTTGGTCTTTTCCATGTTCCTGAAACTTTTGATTTTGCTCTCTTTTATTGAAGAAAACAACCACAAAAAGGTCTCAGAAAAAACCGACCTCCCTAGCTCCTTCAGATGTCTCTGAAATCAAGCACTGCAGTACATTGACATGTTGAAAGTTTTGCATGAATTAATGAAAAAGGAGTTGGAAGAAGATGAAAAATATTTCTTATTATTAAATTGACTGTGTATCCATGCTGATCTTCTGAAAAGAAAATTTAGAGAAGGAACTGAAAAAAAAAAGTGTTTGAAATGTATGGTTTAGAACTTACTCTGTTCCTCAGTCTTCAGCATATAATTTTAAGAATCAAGGCTGCTGGCTTGAGGTAGAAATTCTTGCTCTAAATGGTAAGAAAGACTATTTTACTGATATTGCTTAATATGCTGAGAGGAAGTGAAAATGGATGTTTCCAATACTGGGAAAAAAAAAATCCAAAGCCCATCATTTCATAGATAAGAGCTAACTTTTATTTAGTTCCTTTTGTTTATAAAGAAATATATTAATCTTCTTTGTAATGAAACATAAAGACACAAGACTTAAACATACCTGCTGAATAATTTCTTACATACTACTTCTGATAAAAATGTAAAACTCCTAAGTCTACATGATCCAAGCACACAAGTGCCACCTAATCTTTCTGAAGCAACACACTGCACAGTGGAATGTGTTGAGTTGGTAACAGAAGTCATCTAAGTCTTGTACTCCCTTCATTTGCATGCCCTCCTGTTCCACAACCACATTTCCTTTAACACTTCAGCCTTCCCTGTGCCTTCTGTGTTTGGCTTTGCACTCTGCTGGGCTGTGGTAATAACCCCAGGCAGAGAGCCCCAAGGGGGGTGGCTGCCAGCAGCAGAGGCCTGGCACTGACTAGGCAAGAGTTTGTGCGCCACATGCCAGCTCAAACACGGACACTTCCTTTTGCTGTTTTCCTGCTTTCTGGGGCCAGCCAACCAGAGATGAAATCTCTCCATTCCTGGAACATCTGGCTTAGGCTCTCAATGCTCATAATTATCCTCCCAGTCCCAGCTCTCTGCAGGTGCAGGGAAGTGCAGGGCAGGTTGTCTGAGAACACAGCTCTACAGTGGATAAGTTAATCTATAAATCTTAGCTAAATACATGTCGCAGTATTTATTTCTATTTTTTTTCCCTGAGAAAGAGTCTCTTGGTAAAATACCACTTGGAATAATATTCCATTATAAAGGTTTTGAAACCTAGGGCAGAATCTCCAACTCCTAGTAAATGTATGGGATTGTATTGCAATAAAAATCTGTATGTCAGCATTTTAAGATGCCATATTACCATCTACTGCTACATCATTTGCTCACTTTTTACCTCTTCTCTCAACACAGGCTTTCACAGGCACTTTCTTCTCTTCTGACACTGCTCCTCCTTTGCCAGTTGACAACTTGCTCTCCTCATCTTGCATGGAAAGGAGAGGAAAACATTCCCATGCATTCCCTGGCAGTCAGATGCTGTTGTAGTCCAGATTTGCTCTGAGCAAAGCTCTGTGAATGTCTTTGGAGCCATGATCTGTTCCTCGTTGATCTCAGCACACTTTGCCTAAACAGATGGTGAGCCATGGCATGCAACACCTACTAATCTTTCTGTGCCTCTCTCCATATGGTTCCTGCATTAGACCTGGAAACAAATTGAAGGAGTTAGTGTGACTAGGAAACAATTTCATTAAGCTCAGCAAAGTTGCTGTAAAAAATTCTTGTATTCCTGTAGTGAATGGCTGCATGAACCAGTTCAGATTTGAGATGGGAATATGCAGTTCCCTTGAATTTATTTCAGTTAAACAAATCTGTACCATGTCTAAAGCTTACTCTGTGGTGCGAGTCTGCAAACCACTTTAGCACACATGTGAGTTTCTTGTTTTCCCAAGAAAATCACCTCATGACAGGTGTGAGACCTTGCAGCATTACTATCTGTACATGTACATTGCATAAAATCTGTAAATGTTCTGATACTACACAAGTCTTGGAAAGGGGTAATATCACCTGCTCCTTTTGGTGGTGGTAGGGGAGACAGCATTTAAACAACCTGATATTAAAATGGATGTTTTTAGACTGCAGATTTAATTATATCCTCTTGGCACTTAGAATGAACTGATTAAAAATGTCAAGATTTCAGAGTCTAGGGTAGTATCTCAAAAGGAGCCTGTAAAGTCTAACTATCAGTACAAGATTTAGTCTTCAGAGAGACTTAACACCAAAGGCCAGAATTATTTTACACATCACTTTTGGTATATTTGTTTCTAAATTAGTCACTTGGGATCAAATCCTCAGGAGGGAGTTACAATGTGAGTGCTGCCCAGGACCTGAGATACAGTGAGCAACAAAGCATGATCAGCACACAAGGAATACACCTGGGAGTAGAGAAAAGGCAAGAAGAAACTTTAGGCTTCTTTTACCTTCTTTGGGGTTGTCTTATGGATTTTGCATTGGAAGATGAGAACTCACTGAACAAAAGGCACAATCAGGTGGGTTTAATTTCCCTTTCTGATCCCAGACTTCTCTTGGACCTTCATATATTTGCCTTAATCACCTGTCTGTAGTAAAAACAGCGGAGGAGACCATTCACCCCCCTCCCTCTCTGACATGAAATGGGGCCAACATACAAGAAATAATTAAGGATTGCTTGCTTTGAAAGACAGAATGACCATCTATAAAACTGATAGGTATACTACACACTACTGAAAATAAATTCTGAGAATATATTTAAACAGAAACTTATTTTGTACGTCTTATTAGAAAAAAGATAATTTGAAAATACCTGTCCCATGTCCTAGGGTGCCTTGCTAAGAAGCTGCATATGCACTTATAAATCACAAGACTGGGGGAAAAAAAAAAAAAAAAAGGCATAAACCCCAGTGTATATACAGAACTATTTAAAAATAATAGTTGTTTGCTAGACATTTTTGGTACTGTGAACTCTGGAAGAGGAGATAAAATGGAGGTTGCACCAAAGACAGGATGTCAGTAAATACCTTGATTTTTCAGTCATCTCCAAGGACTGTAAGAAAACAGGTTGTGTGAAAGAGGCAAGCTGAGCATCAGCATTGAAATTCCTTTTTGAGGAACTTGTAACTTCCTTGTACCTTATGCGGTCTATTTTTAAGCATCAGGAAAAATCCTAACAAAACCACCAGATGAAGAAAAAGACCAAGAGAATATTTGGTCTTTAGAGACCAAATAGATGTATATTATAGTCAAATGAAAGCCCATGGAAAGTAGCACCTCATCCTACAAACTTATTTGTATCCACTCGAGTTTGTTGAGTAAGCAGTTTGTTAAATGCATACTAAAAAAAGACAA
>VXAU01002136.1:114391-126324 GCA_013399695.1 Formicarius rufipectus | reverse complement strand
AAAAAAAAAAAGAAAAAAAGGAATAGTGGAAGAGTTAACCTTAACCTAGTGATCAGAAAACTAAACACCACTTGAAGCATAAAATAAACAGAAGATCCTGTGCAGATTTGAACCAAACAGCCAAAATACTCGCAATTATTACTTTTAAGTGTAATTAAACATTTGCCTTCAGAATAATATTTCAAGTTGCTTCAAAATTATAACATACAGCATTTTTGCAGTTATTTTTTTCCCAAACCTACATGTATGAGAGAGCAACTTATGGCATGATTATCTAATGTTAACAAAAACTACCAAACTGTATTTCTGGGACAATCATTCTAGTATTAATAATTTGGACTGACATCTTTAAAAAAAAAAAAAAAAAGAGTGCTTGAGATACTACAAGTCACTACATGATATTTCTTTCAAAAATAACAAGACACTGCTAAAAGTACTTGTGTTCTATATACCAAAGCAGGCAATACTCACAGCAGTAACTTAGGGACTCAGCCCTTATGGAGATTGTTCATGGTGGTGTGTTTGTGGGAATGGGCCACTTTCTGCCAATCCTTGGGACCCTTGCAAGGAAGTTGAGCTTTTTGAAGGATTTTTGCTTTCCTTGCTGTTATCCCTTATTTTTTTATAGCTCTACTTGTCCTGTGACTTGCTTGTATATGAAAGGTAAGCATGCCTTGTTCCAGGAAAGCATGTTTTTAAGGTATTATTTATATATATAGGCATAAGCACATGTGACCAATTTTCTATTGCAGCAAAAGCCTGTGCAAAAAACGAACACTTAATTGTGATAAAATGGTATCACTCCTTGAAAACTAAGATCCTTCTCGTGAGCATCATCAAACATATTGTATTTCTACTAGCTGTTAAAATGATTTGCCAATTATGAGCATCCTGTGACTACTCTGCAGTTAAAACAAGGTGGAAGTTAGAATTTAGCATAAGGAAGGAATTCCTGACTGCATCACCCCAGCCTTGTAAGTAGCTGCCTGGGGGCAGGCTATGTGCCCACACCATCACTGGGAAACCTGAGCACAATATTCCATATACATGTATTTAACAACAGTGTGCAGTGACAGAACAAATGGGAGTGGCTTCAAACTGAAAAAGAATAGGTTAAGATTACATATAGGAAAAAATTCTTGACTGTGAGGATGGTGAAGCACTGGAACAGGTTGCCCAGGAAAGCTGTGGATGCACAACCCTGTAAGTGTTCAAAGCCAAGCTGGAAGGGGCTCTGAACAACCCGGTCTAGTAGAAGGTGTCCCTGTCCATGGCAGGGGGGTTGGAATGAGATGATCTTTAAGGCCCCCAGGCCATTTTGTGATTCCATGATTCTACTGACTAAAGATACATAAACAAAAAATAATATACCAAAGTTACAAAATATAACCTAAAAAAGGTTCCAGTCACATGCTTCCCTTCTCAAAATCAGAATTTTAATTTCATTATAGCATGACCATTCTAGTAAGCTAAAAGAAGCCCATTCGTTTCTGAATAATACCTATTTTGAAATATAAAGTTTGAATTTTCTTAAATGCCTCAAATGGAAGTATAACAGACTTTCAGAGGCTGAAAATCTCACTTCTGTAGTTGGGCAAAATCTGAATCACAGCCTACCCTTTAAAATGCATGAGGATTGTAATTGTTTTCCTAATACAGTAATTGCAATTCCTTCAATGCACACCACAATGAAAGGCAATGGAATTTTTCATAAATTAATAAATTTGATTTGTCATCAAATGAATGCACTCCACAACATAGGACTTACTTTTTTTCATTACTTACTTCAGTCATCCCCTTAAGAAGAAAACCTTGAAAACATGAATTGACTGAAGCAGATGCAGTGTGGGTGTTGTTGAGTATGCCTGCACTCAACCTCAGAATACCATTATTTACTATTTCCCTGCTGAAAACAGTATAAAAATTAATCTAATTCATATGGTAAATATGTTTCAATGGCACATTCACTATCAAAACCCTGAATTAGTGAAACAATTCACATGATAAATTCTTTTACTATGTACTATCTAGATGCTTACTGAGTTACATGAAAAGTTTATAATTTTCAAAATTTTAAATTGAATTTCATGTTCGAGCATCTTTGTGAAACGCCATTGAAGTAAAAAAAAAAAGCTCATGTTTATAAATAAGCATATTTTTATTTGCTTCAGTAAATAGACACATATAAATCTGTCGTGCAGCCTGCTAGTCATCACCTATACTTCTGAGGATTTGAGATTACTTAAGCAAAGTGTTTGTANAATTCATATGGTAAATATGTTTCAATGGCACATTCACTATCAAAACCCTGAATTAGTGAAACAATTCACATGATAAATTCTTTTACTATGTACTATCTAGATGCTTACTGAGTTACATGAAAAGTTTATAATTTTCAAAATTTTAAATTGAATTTCATGTTCGAGCATCTTTGTGAAACGCCATTGAAGTAAAAAAAAAAAAGCTCATGTTTATAAATAAGCATATTTTTATTTGCTTCAGTAAATAGACACATATAAATCTGTCGTGCAGCCTGCTAGTCATCACCTATACTTCTGAGGATTTGAGATTACTTAAGCAAAGTGTTTGTAAAAAAATTTGAGATCTTAACAGAGAAAGGTATTAAAGTCCAGAACACTATCATCATAAATAGATTTCAATCACAGTGAATTTCACAAATTAGGCAAATTTAACTTTATTCAATGACCTTATAAAAAATCATATAGAATTATCCATACACGCGTAAGGTCATAAGAAGGTGAGAAAAGTTCAATTACAGGGAACAAGAGAGGAAAATTAACAAAAAAATGTGTAAATAATCACCTTAAGTATAGACTACGAGTAATACAGCTGAAACTGGATTAGCAAGAGCAACTTTATTTCTCCTTCCACTCATGGCACTCCCCAAGGAATTTACTTGGCTTTTGCTATTGTTTCTTTACTCCCAGAAGGGTCTCTTCTCTCTTCAACTTCTCAATCACAGCATTTCTGCATGACTTGGGGCATTTGTTTTGTTGTATTACTACTTTTAGGGGGACAGGCCATGTAACCTGTTATGGGCTGTGGCCCTACACATGTTTCTTGTGGTTTCCTAGACCAGCTGTGGCCTCACTGACTGTGACCACAGACCAGGAGTGGTATGAGAAAAGACCCATAGAGAAGTGTGGACAAAGCAAACGGTGGTTTTCTGATCTGTATAGCGGGGCTGTGCAGTTCCACACTGAAATATTTCCTCCTCTCCTTAGTGGTCAGGAAAGCCATTTTTTCCCCCTTTAAATGGAGAATCATGTGTTCCTCATGGATACTTCATGTAAAGCCACTTGAGTGGATTAGATAAGAGTAGGCTATGCTGGACATAGTAATGAATAGAATGCGCTTCATCTTCTTCACTGATTAATAAAGATTAAATGATTCTGTAACAGAAGATTGTCCTTGGGAAAAGTCAGTTGCCTAAAACATTCTTAAATCTCCTTTTCTTCATTGCACATCTCCTTCTCTTTGTTGTCCAGAGCAAACTGCTTTTTTTTTCAGTTAAATCCAATCTGACTTTGTTATCTAATTGGATGTTCATCTGTATTTTCTTACAGACCTTTCTGTGACGGTAACCATGAAACTTCCTAGGTTTATCTCCTTTGAAGTCTCTAAGAAGTCTGTACCATTACTGTGGAAGATTGCTCTCTAAATAGAAAACAGAAGGGTATTGCTAGGTTTTCACTGCAGCGTGGACTTCTGCAAGTGGCAGTTCCTTTGGTGAGTGACTGGTACTGCTCCAGCACATTTATACAATGACCTTATCATATGTAATGGTTCCCATTTTGTTTGGGTTATTATAAATGTTTGTTAATCCAAAGGAAGCTTATTCTGCAAGTGCCAAAAAGCTGCACCACAAGAACTTCAGTGAAGCCTAGAGCTGTTCACTACTTGCAGGGGTAGAGTTTGCCTTTGCAGAATTTCTCTTTAGAGCAGGAAGATAGCACTTTCATGGAACTGCAACCATATGCTCAACATACTGTTTAAGAGGTGCCTATCATCTGTAGCTAGCCCAATCTTGTGGAATCTTATCCTGAAGAATAAACTAACACCAATGTCCTCTCGTCTCCTTTTCTTTTTTTTTTTTTTTTTTTTTTTTGCCTGTCTCTGCATTGGAAGTCTCCTAAATGGTCAACACTTCTCATCTTCAGTCAAACTCACTTTCTGTTTGGCTATCATCTGCCATGGTCTACAATATAGCATTGTTTTTGAAGGGGGTGCTAAAATTAAATTACTGCTGCCTTTTTGTTAAAAGTCTTTACAAGTTCGATGCTTACTACACTCGTACATAATCAGTAGATGAATAAGAGACAATTATTGCTTCATTTGGAAACATGAAGAAGTACTTTTATCAACATCAGTGTGATAGAGAGCCCAGGAAAGTTCATCTTCCCATGAATATTACCTTGGTTCTCTGAAGAATTTGTGCCTTGACTTTGCGAGCCTTGACTTTCATCAGGTTATCTAAAAGCTCCTTTATGTGACAAACAAGATATCAGGAAAAAAGAACAAAAATTTTACTTTCCTCTGGAAACGTCAATGCAGAAAGTAGCAGATGGCTTGGGGAGGTCTAGTCCATTTCATGTGAGAGTGGAAAGATGCTGCCTCTAGCTTAGAGTTCCCAGCTTCAGTTGCTTCAGCTCAGCCACTGACAGCTTGAGCCTTGATCCTTAGTGAAGCCTAGCACCCATAAATGCCACTTTGCCGTCTGGGCTTATGGTAGACTCAGAGATCCAGGCAGGCAAATCTTAAAATATGTTTCAATCATTTAATGAGTATGAAAAACTCTTGAAAAACAAACAAACAAAAAAAACCCCCTTGTTATTAGGCTCAAACAATATTATAACAGTTATCAGAAAGAATACAAGTTTCTTTACACTAACCTCAAATCTATTCAACCAAATAACAATGCTGCTGCCTTTAATCTGAAGTGAATAGTTAGTGGTTTAGCTCAAGGAATTAAAAGAATATAGTCCATTATCTGCTTTGATCCACATAAGTATTATACATTTAAAGGGGGTGGCACTAAAAAAATAATGGTGTAGGGAGCATTTATTTCTCTAGTTTGACTTTTTGTTTTCATTATTTAAAGCGTCAACATCTCTGATATAAGGAAGTGTAATTGTAAAGTAACAATGTGGAGATAAATTGAAATGTAAGTGAATGGCACTTGTAGGAAGCATTAGGTCAAATGTCTGACCTATCTGAGTTGCAACTACTGCATGTGTTGTCATCCAGTACTGCAGTATCAATTTATCTGCATTCTATTTTGATGTATCTGGACTCAGAAATATCCAAGAGATGCATCTTTTTCACAAAAAGCTGAAAAGGAGTTAGGAGTCACACAGTTATTACTCTCTGGGCCTTGATTCTGCCTCTGGGAGTTGATGCTTAGGGTAGATGGAACCCAGCTATGTTTTTCTAGGTGTGTATGGCAACCTGCTGATTGCTGTCTCACCAGAATAAACTCTAAACCTTTCCAGCTGTTCTTAATCTGGACCCTTAACCTTTAAAAAAGCCAGAGGCTTTCCATTCCTCAGAGCCAGACTTTGCTAACAAGATCTAGTTTGTTTTCAAACCAAGTTTCAAACATAAAAATGACTAATAAATCCATATTCCATAATAGTTAGACTGAAAAGCTATTATTTAATTCAGACTCACTTTTTACAACCCATTTCTAATAAAAATCCCAAGTATGCTTCACTAATGCTACCATTTCAGATACACAGATCCTGGATGATAGGCATGATATCCAGATAGATACACCAATAAATATGTAAAGGCTATAAATCTGTCTCAAATTAATGATTTGTGGATGTGTGAGGGGGAAGAGAGCTGGGAAATTCGGTTCTCTAATCTGTTCACTTCCTGACTCTTAATGCTCTGTAACTTTACAGCTGGTGATTGTATTTTTCTGTGGTTTGTATTATTAAGTGCTAAATACATTGTTCCATGCTCTTCGGTGGGACCTGGGGCTTTGCACAGGCTCTTAGTCTGCACCTGATTCCACTCCTGCGAAAACCAACTTTTGTCAGCCCAGGGGGCTGGCCCAGAATCTGCCCCCTGCATGCTGTGGAGCCGTCGGGTGTGAGATTGTGGCAGGTTTGGAGGAAGGAAGCAACAGGTTTTGGATGGAACCACAGTCTAGAAATTTATAACGTTTCAGAGGGCTGACCATAGCCCTCTGGCTTTGGGATTCCAGTTCGGGTTCCCCATGAAAACAGCAACAAAATCAGTAACGATCATTTATAAACATCCATCTTTCTGACTCTTTTATGGCCTCGTAATTGCCTCGTCCCTGACAGGCGGATTTATGCCCTGGCCGCCAGGGCCCGGTGGCGGGTAGCTCCTCCGCCCGGGTGGCACCGCCGGCTCCAGTGGGAGGGCGCGGGGCAGAACCGGCGCTGCCCTTTCCAGGGAGCTGCTTTGAAAGCGGCAAACCCTGCCGCTCCCCGCAGCATCCCGCTCCGCTGCATGGGTTTGGCTTGTTGTTCTGTTCAAGTTCGCTGCTGGGCTTTAGGCAGTCTCCTCTCCCGGCCGGGGGGAGCGCTCATCACTTGATTTTTCCGAGTAAAACTCAAGGATTACCCCAGAAGGGTTCCTTCTCGCTCATCCTCCTTTACTCTTCCCAAACAGCCTCCTTTCAAGTCCCTCCCGCAGATCGCTCTCCTGGCAGGACTTCGCAACTTCTGCCCAGGCTCCGCTGGCCTTTTATTTGCCATTTTTTTTTTTGTCCTGGGCTGGCTTTTTTTATTTTTTTTTTTTTTCCGAGTCATTTCTCCTCCCCCCCGGGCCCGTGACGACTGAAGGGCTCCTTCCCTCGGCCCACGGGGCACGGCCGGGACCCTCGGGCGGGCAGCGCCGTTCGAGCCCCCCGCCTCCCTGCGCCGGGAGTGCCTGTGAGGCAAAGGATGGCCTAGAAATTAAGCAGCACTTCTGAGGTGGTATATCTGCCTCTCCGCCTCCCCGTTTTCTTACACCGTTTAGGATTTCTCCGCGTGTCTCCCTCTCCTGCACTTTTAAAAAAGGCATTTTCATTCACCGCCCACCCGGCAAGCCCGAGGTGGTCCCCAGCCCCCCGTGCGCGGCGCCGGGATCGGGGGGAGGAGGAGGGCGGGGGGCGAGCGCGGCGCTCCGCAGGGGATGCCGGCGCTGCTGCTGCTGAGGAGGGGAGCGCCCCCGGCCCGTGGGCTCTGACCGCCGCCGCCGGGGTCTGCCCCGGACCCTGCCCGGCCGGGAATCAACCCCAGGGCGGGCGCCCATTCCGTCGGGGCCATGGTGTGCGGCGAGGCGGTGTGCTGTGCGGATCTGGGGGCGCCCGCCCGGGAAGCGCTGCTCCTGCGACGGGAGACCCGGCGCCGCTGGAAACTTTCCTCGGCGCGGAGGGCCGGCTCCCTCTCCGTGCTGCTGGCCCTGGTGGGGAGGCTGGTGCGGGGGGAGCGGGGCTGGGGCTGTGTGTCCCCCGGCGCGGTGCCCCTCTGCCTGGCAGGCACCCTCCTCGGCACGGGGCGCTACCTGGTGCGGGGCGGCGTGTGGGTGCGGGCGGCGCTGCTGCTGCTGCTGCTGCTGGCCGCCTGCTGCGGGGGGGAAGCGGTGGCGCAGACGGCGCTGGCGGCGGGGGAGGAGGAGGAGGAGGAGGATCGCTTGCTCTCCCTCGCCGCCACGGGGGTGGTGCTGAGCTGCCTGGCCGCCGTGACATGGCTGGTGCTGAAGCTGAGGCAGGGCGTCCTCATGCTCGCCGTGACTAGCGCGGCCAGGACCACGTCCCTCGTCGCCTTGGAGAGGGTCCCGGCGTCCTGGCGGCCCTACCTGGCCTACCTGCTGGGGCTGCTGGGCATCCTCCTGGCCGGCTACACCGACCGGCTGTGGCCCCCGCGGCGGGCCGCCCCGCTGGCAGAGCCTCCCGCCGCCCCCCCGGCCGCGGACGAAGCCCCGGTGCTCAGTCGGCGGCGGCGGTCCAGCTCCATGATCTCCCCCGAGATGTCGGGCGGCGGCGGCAACAAGACCCACCGGAGAACCTCGCTGCCCTGCATCCCCCGCGAGCAGGTAGGGTAGGGGCTGGGAGGGACGGGTCCCAAACTTTGCTGGGTTTTGCTGCGCGCTCCCGGCGCTCCCCACACGGTGCGGGCTTTCCCCGGTGCCCTGCGGCGCGGAGAGCCCCGGGCGGCCGTCCCGGGACAGGGCTGGGGCGATGCGGGGCTCTCCTGACGCAGCCTGACTTGCCCCTGCTGTAGGCAACGGGGAGATGGCTCGGGGTGTGCTTTTCTTTCGCAACCATCACCGGCGCTGGCTTTCCTTAAGCCTGGCAAAGGGCTGGGGTGCACGGTGCCCTCTTAGCTCTCGGAGCCGGAGGGAACCGGCCCTCAGCGCAGCCCTCAGGTTTCCCAGGGCATCACTTACGAGCATCTCATTTTCAAACCTCTAGTTTCCTAGAAAGGAAAGTTCCTATTAGACTTGCTCTGGGCTTTAAAGGGGTGTGTGTGCGTGAGCCGAGCAGCTTGTCCTCGGTGGAAGAAGTCCTTTATCAGGGCGGTAGCGTGTCCTCTGAGGCTGGCCCGCGCGGCGCGGGGCTCGTCTTTGCACTTTGCCTCCCCAGGGCTGTTCCCATGAGTGTAATCAATAGCTCCCGCTCCGCCGTGGCTGTGGGAACCGGTGCGAGGCACACGCGATTTATCTCAACTTTGTTTCCTTTGAGAGGCTGTGATTGGAATGGCTGAGTGAGAACTTTGTTACCAGCGATGCGTTCTTTTAAATGCTCACCTCGAGGAACTTGCAAAAGAAACAATCGCACTAGTATCTTTACTCCAGAGCTGTGTAGGGTCATGTCACCGACATGAGGTGGGCTTAGTTGTGTACTTGAAACGTTTCTCAATTTTTTTGACATTTAAGATTTCCTCACAAAAGAATCATTCCGTAGGTCGAGTGTAAGTAAGAGTAGTGAAAGCACAACCCTTGCTGGGCAGTGGAAAGGGAAACCTGGGAGGGGGAGAAATAAGTGTCAAATGGTGTAAGCTTTGTTTTCCAATTAGTATTGAAAATGATTCTGTGCGCTATGGTCAAGTGAAGCGTGTTGCCCTACACCAAAGGTTTCCTTTCAGGTTGCTTGCTGGATAAGCAACAAAGTATTTTTCAAGCAATGGCATCTGAATAGCGTGGGTGGCTAGTTTGGTTCTGGAAATGGTTTGATTTCATCCCTTTGTGGTTCGTTGTGACATTTTCTAGAAAAGGGCCTGACAAACTTATATACTTGTGGCTTGTTTCACAACAAATATACTTATTTATTTAACATTTTTGTTTAGGTAAAATAAATATTTACTACAGTGTCCAGGCAAATACAATGTGAAAAAGTAGAAAGCTGACCCATTTCTGACTTTAACAGGAACTGAGAGAGAAGGGTATAAGAATAAATTGTAACTACAATATCTAAGGCACAAAATTAAAACTGTTTATACTTGCTTGATGATGCTAGGAATTTCTAGTATTTCTTACAGCAATCTTTTGTAAGGTTTTAAACATATTCACTCAGTGTCACACTTCCAATAAAAACAGGTTTTTAATTAACATCTCTAAGTGTAATCACTGGGAGAAAGGGCTCACTGGTCTGTGACCACATCCTTCTCTTTTCTTATGAAGGGAATTCATGTCATCTGTAAATACCAGAACATTAAACTGGTGATGGTTAACAAGGTAGATTTCTTTGCCCTCCCCAGTGGCATGTTACTTTGGGACAGTGGTCAGCTTTGCCATGAGCAATTCCCATTTCCAGGCTGTGGAGCTGGGCTGGAGTTCGCTGGCCACTGTTCAGTTCCCCCATTGCAGAATTTTGGCAAATTTCACTTTTAATTTTGTTCTCACTCACTAGCAAGATGTGGTATTGCTTGCATCATGGTGTGAATAGAAATGGATGACTACTTTTGAGATTGGGAAGACTTTTTGTATTTTCCTTTTTTTTTTTTTTTNTTTTTTTTTTTTTTTAAAATATCACAGTGTGGCTGTGTGAATGTGAACTTCCCCTCCTAAGAACTGTTCTCTTAAATAAATGTTAGTGTGATAGAAAAGTTGAAAAGCTGAAACAATGCTCTGTGTGGACCTTGAAGAAGTGTTGGGAGAAATGGGACTCTCTTACAGCAAACTAAGTTTATGTTTATAGCAAAAGTCAACTCCCTGTAGACTTAAAGAAACCCTAGGTAAATGTTTCTCTTTAGGACAGTTTTTAAATATAACATGTTAAAAATAGAGATGAGGCCTTTATAAACAAACCCAGGCCTTCCCTTGCCCCCTGTTTTTAAAAAAAACATCCCCCTGAATGTTTCTGGTCTTGTTAGTACAACTAGGAGCTGCCAATAACCTTAATCAGGAAATAGATCCACTTTATTGCTTTGAAACACATACTTTAATTTAGTGAGTAACGTTGGTGAAGTTTTAGAGATATTTCCCATCACCTCCTGTGTAATCTTTCCCATTGCTGAGAATTTAATTGAGCTTTTATTTTTCCAGTGTAATTCCTTTCATATCTGCTTGCATTAATGTGAGATTCTGTGAAAGTTGGAATGTCAGAATTTTTCTTTAGTCATACAAATCTCAATTCCATACTAGAATACAAAATTATGATGTAAAGGATAGTACCAGGAATTGCAAACAGGATAGAAGGATTAGCATGTCTCTCACATTAGTTGCTTATCAGTTCCAAAAAGAATTTAAAAAGTAAAGCTTTCTTTAAAAAACAAAACGAAAAACAAAACAAAAAAACAACACACATTCCAAAACTCAAAGCGTACCATACAACTGATACAACCTTCTGTTGCTGCTAAAATTGCTCTTTACCAGTTTTTAGTTTCATTCTATTTTTTGAGGTTGATTTTTGTATATGTTTTCTCTCTTTCTCAACTTCAGCAAATTCTTTGGATTAAAAGCTTCCAGACTGGCATGTGTAGATCTCCTTGAGAAATGTGTGCTTCCAAACAACCTGAGCTTCCTCCCAGATGAGTGTTGTCTCCCTGTGATTTCATCAAGGTTGGCTGAGGATGCTTAGCTCCTCGAGGGCTCGCTCACCCAGATTTGAGAGAGGATGCAGAGAGAAATTGTGAATGGATGGATAACACAGGGAATGAATGAGGAAATGCCTTTTTTTTTTTTTTTTTCTGGTGGTAAATGCACAGGTGCCATCGGGATGATGGCTTTTGGAGTTTTTTCATGCAGGTTTTCTCAAACATTTTAGCTTTTCCCACAAGTCTGGACAGGAGGTTGGGGAGGGGGGCATTGGGGAGCAGAAATATGTTCCATGAATTGGTGCTTCCCATTAAATATTATATGGCACATGTACACTGAAGCTTGTGCCTCTGATCTGTGTATGTTAATCTTGACATTCAGCAGTCCAAGGAGGTGATTTTGCTTTGGTGGTTAAAATACTCCACAAGAGATAGTAGCTGGACAATTTTAAACTGTGCTGAAGACTCCTGATTTTGCTTTTGAGCCTTGCTTGCTGTTTGTTTTGTTTGGGGGATAATGGCAATCTTTCAGCTAACTTGGATGTATTACAAGTGTGTGTTATTTGCAGCTGCTGCAAATAGTTTGCCTTTTCAGATTTCTCTTTTCCTTAGTCAGAAGAGTTTCAGAGGTACAGCATATATCAGAGTTTGAAGTTCTTTTAGTTCCCAAACCAGCAGTTAAAACAACTTCTTGTGAGAAGGCACTTGTGAGGTGCCGAGTCTTGCCCTGATCCACACAAGAGGTAGCACGAGGATGGAGGAGTTTCTCCTGCAGCCCTGATGTCTCCAGCTGCCAGCCCAACAGCTCCATGTGCAAACTCCATCTCTGACTTCTTCTGAGGCAGAGAGGTTTTCTATCAATTTTCCTTCTGTTTTATTTTTTTTTGTTTGTTTGGGTTTCCCCTCCCCCCCCCC
>VXAU01002136.1:49575-103919 GCA_013399695.1 Formicarius rufipectus | reverse complement strand
CTCTCCCTGCAGACTCCTGCTGCCCACTCTCCAAGACCCGTATGCCCCTCTCCCCCACCCTTAAGCATCGTAGTCTTGGTTCTTTTGTTAGAGACAAATGGCCTGGGCTAAGACAATTCACTCCTCATTGTGAGGGTGGGGAAAGAAAAATTCCTTTAGAACCTGAACCTATAACAGCCAGAGAGATCCATCCATGGGTTTCAATCTGTGGACATGCTACATAAGATTTTAAGGGATGATAGAGTTACCTGCCTATGAGTTCAAAAGTTTGAGTACAACAATTCATTGCTGTCTTGGAGGAAATTTCCATACATCAGTGACAGATATGCTCTGGTCACAATATGTGAAAAGATTGTGAAGGGCTTGTAAAGTAAATAGAAGAGTCAAAGAGTTGCAGATAACCACAGACAAAATTTCCCAGAAGTGGATGAAGTCTGTCTTAGGAATCTATATGTTAAATGGAGAAAGATGCTCTCTGGTTTTTCATTTGATAACACCAAGTCAGCTCTCCCCCTCTTAGTTCTAATGATAGATATATTTATTGTTTAATCCTTTGCCTTTCCATAGACTATAGTGGCCTTTCACCTTTTGGGACTGTTTGTTCTGAGTGATGGCTGGAGTGATAGTGTGGCTTGTGTGACATCATAAACATTTTTGTTGGCAGTCCTTCCTCGTGCAGGACTCTGAAGTCTGACAGTGGTGAAGATGACTAAGTAGAGACAGATTTATGTGGAAATCTTATTAATACCCATAAAAGAGAGAATGAAGGCATAAGAAATTTGGCTCCAAATAAACAACCAAAAAATATTCTGTTCTTAGAAGCATTTGGCACAGCTCCATTATGCCTTTTGTGGGAACTGGCGCTTTGTTTGGCCTAATCAAGAGTTCTTTCTTGTTTTTGTCTTTTTTTTTTTTTTTTTTCCTCCTAAAGATTACTAAAGGCTTCCACTTTTCCCAAACTTTCTCACATTAGAATAAAATTAATTTTCACTTCAGTTATGCACAAATCAGTTAATTGCCTCAAAGACAACGTATTACAGATGCCTTGCCTTGTTTCTCAGCAAAGATTTAATGGTAGCCTTGCTGTGAGATCTTTCATTGCCACCAAATGTCTGTACATGTTATGTGGTGCTCATAATCAAAGCAGTTTACAAAGAAGGGGAAATATTTTTCACCTACAGTGTGTGATGGATGGAAAGAAATTGTATCAGAGATGTGAAATTGTAATCGATTTTTTTGTACTTTGATCTAAAATTTACCCATACACTCAAAGTGCACAATTTGAACTACACAGCAGAAGATTCAGCTGTTCATCATGAGCTTTCTGGTAGGTGTTTCTGGTGAAGTCCGTTTTTAAGTCATCTTTTTGGAAACAGAAAGTTAGCAACTCATTGAGCATTGTGGGTTAGTTCTGTGCATATATTGATTTTATGCAGCCCATAGCACTAAGAGTCTCATGGGATTGCCTGCCACTGCTGTCAAGGCTCCAAAGAGCAGTGCCCTGTTTGGCACACCCAGCACTCCTATTTCACATTTGCTGTTGGTAGCAGGAGGCCTTCTATCCTATTGCTGGGAAGAAAATATCCTTCAGTCTTAATTCAGTTCATCCTAAGGGATGGTGAATATTGAAATGCCTGTGCAACACCAGGAGAGTGAGCACAGTGCCCGTCAGGAAAGGCGTGCCAACAGCCATGTGAAAGGCTCTCAGAGCGTGTTTGACGCTGGCCTTGGAGAGGAGCCCCTAATGCTCAGTGTGGGCTAAGGCACGTGGTCTGGTCTGTGCAGCTATGGTGAGGTTTCTGCTTAGAAAATTCACTTTCATTTTTTGTATAATCTATCATACGTACAGAGATCCTTTACAAATAAAATACCTGCAATTTTGTTCTTTGCATGTGGGTAGAGCTTCTTGCCTTGCAATTGGTTTCTGATACATTGTTGCTGTTAGATGTATAATTGAAAAACATTTCTGGTTTGCTTTAAGCTGTTGCTATAATGACCTAGGCATGTCACTCATTGAGACATTTTGATTTAGATCTTTAACTGACCCATGTACCAGTGAGTGTCTTGTATTTTTTCCATGTGTGTATTATTTTTCCCAGCAAGTATGATATTTCAAGCTCACTCCTGATGTGAGCCCATACTGATTTGAAATAGGAAGCAATAAATTAGCTTTTAGGGCTAGCTTATTGGCAAGATATTATTCTTTATTTGTTTACCTCTGCTTCTTAGATATGTGTAGTTTTGAGGCCTGCTGTTAGCATTGCCACTGAAATTGTAACCATTTCAGAACATCAAAGCAGCAGCAGAATGAAGAAAATAGGAAAAAATTCCTATCTGGTTGAGATCATAGTTTGTATCTTCTTATGTTTGCCAAGGCAAAAATGAACTGTTGCTTACAACCTGGAGAGACATTTCTTCGTGTGCTGGCTTTTGGTTGTTCTCCCTCATCTGGTAGTGGTGGGAAGCATCCTGCACTGGGCACATGTAGGTGGGATTGATATCCTGCAAATGGCTTGTTGGCCAGGAAGTGAATTTGTTATCTTGGATTTGAACTCCTAGGGCTGCCTTCCTGTGATGGCAGCAATTACTGTGCTTCTCATCTTCCTTAGATAGCATAATTCCTTTTAGTAACTCGGGAAGATTTCAGAACTCCCATCTCCACCCACTGTCTACTTCTGCTCTTGCACCTTTTTGTCTGTGACAGCAGTAAAGCTGCAAGAAAACACGTTTCCTCAGGCCAGTAGGTTTTATCATTAAGAGCCTCTGTCAGATGTTTCCACACAGAGATGTCAGTATTGAAATCTTTTATTTCTTTGGTGTTTGAATATCAAAAGCAAATTGGTATCCCCTTTGTAACTTTGCTTAGCATTTGTATTGGCCTTCTATACTTTTAGAAAACCTGTAGACTACTGGCTTGACATTCTGAGGTGTATCATGAATTCATCTTATGCTGAACTAGGTGGGCAATAAGGACATTTGACATCTCACAAGGATGAACATGCTGACAGATTCTCATCTGTGTTGCCTTTTATATTGAATAGTGTTGTGGAGAAGCTGCCGAGGTTAGTGCTATTGCTTGCTTGGGTCAGAGACATGGTTAGAAGGTGGGTACTGAAATTGTTAGCTCTGAGCTGCTGTCTTTGAGTTAAAGAGTTGCCCTATATTTCTGTGCAATTCTTGGAAGCTGAGAGTGAGGAAAAGCTTGAGAACAGTGGAATATGTCTTGCTGGTCTTACTTGAAGTAATTGAAATACTAAATCAGGTGAGGTCAATTAGTTCCATATTCTTCCTCAATCCTGTCTTCTTCCTTACTTCAGTTGTGTGATTTACCTGAGACTATCTCTCTTGGGCTGGTGTAAAATCAATACGTAGAAGTATTAGGATAAAATGCAGTTTGAAGGGAAGCATGGTTCTCAGTCTTCCCTTGTTTGCCACGGAGTCCAAGTACATCACATCCAGTCTCAGCTGGATGAAGCCTGGAAGTCCAGAGTTCCCTCTGAATTCTTCTCGTACTTTACAGCTCCTCCCTGCTTTGTATATACAAACAACATTCTTTGAGAGGACTAGAAGGCGGAAATGGTTATGAACAATCTCCATATCTTTTCTGATGTGTCAGAAGACACCAGAATAGAATAGTGTGCTCCATGTCTGCTGGTAGCTGGTTTCTCTTTATCCTATTTATTTTGTAGAAAAAGAAGGCTTCGTTGGGTGTTAGGGAAAAATTTTCTGTGTACAGTGGTAGTAAAGCACTGCAACCAGCTATGTAGGGAAACTTCATCTGTGAAAGGTTCATTCAGAATAGCTTTTCAGATAATTTTCCAAGTGGGTCTAGATACCTTCTTTTTCTTAGACAAGCATAATTTTTGCTGTTAGTATTTCCCCTTCAGCCTGCACCTCTACTACCTGCATCTGCATATGGGCTGTCCCCGCCAGGTGCTGGTCAGCACCCTCCTGTGGTACCAGTTGTTCTCGCTGATGGTGCACGCCCAACCAGTAAGTCCCCTTTATGTTCCAGTTGATGCCTAATGTGCAGTGTTAATGTTACTCCGGAGCCAGGAGCTTGGAGTCTACTGCCTGCCCTTAGACAGGATTACAGAAGAACAGATCAAATTTCTTTCATCTCTCCTGCTGTTGCTCTTCTCTGTTGCAGGAGTTGCTCTGCTCTTTAGTTTGCATTATCAAGTCAGCGGCAGACTATTTTTTTTTTTTCTTTTTTTTTTTTTTCCTGTTTTCCTCCCTTTGAATGATAGCATTCAAGTTCCAGGTAGGCTCCTAATTGCTCTTCGTTTTGGCCCGGCTACAAGTTGATTTATCAAGTCCACTTGTTAACTTAATGCTTTTATGGCTGCCAAAAGAGTGTTACATGGCGTAAGTGAGATGAAGTGGCTGGGAGTTGTTAGGCTTTGTGTGTAGGGTGGTTTCCTAGCAGCCAGATAAGAGACAGCAGTTAGACGGGCATGACAGCACACCAGCACCCTTGTTCACGTGAATTAGCAGCACTGGACTTGGGAGAGAGCTCCTGCAGGAGGAAGGGCCTGGGGATGGGCATGTGTAGGGTACAGCATGTTCCGCATTTTACGCCCTGCAGCCCAGCCCAGCCTTTCTTGTCTGATTGGTTTATAATGTACTTCTTCTCAGTTCATGGTTTTGGTTTTGTTGGTTTCCCCCCCCTCCACTCCTTTTTACTGTCATTTCACTCTGAACTAACTGGATGGTTCTTAAAGGCTGTTAAAATCTCAGCAAGGCAGCTGTAAAATTGCCTAATCAGTTCCAGGAGATAAATCTCTCCTATGGGAGACCTTTAAGTGCATTGACTGTCAGCAGGAATAGGTCAGATGCCTCCAGGTAACTTTCTGGGAAGGGAGTCTTGTTTTCAAAACTGTATCTACCTGATTTGTTAAGAACTAAGGAACTGGTTAGTGGGACTTGTCATAAAAGTCCTGTTTAACAGTTGTGTTAAATCCTCTTAAAGAAAGCAAATAACTCTCTTGTTAATGCTGCTCTGCTCTGCATAGAAATTAAGCAGCTGTTGTGACTGTCAGAGGCTTTAAGAGAGACTTCAAATTAGAAAGAACTTCTAGACTTGATGAAACTCAGTGGGTTATGGCAGTACAGTTTCACCTCCAGTTTCTCCTTGGAATCTGGAAAATGTGTTGAGTTTGAGCCTGAGAACTAGTTCAGAGTTGTATTTTAAGTGGGATAGGTGACACCTGGAGGAGATAAGCTGTGACAAGAACTAAGATTTTCATAATTCCTCTGTAAGTCAAATGATTAAAAATATGTGAGTTTTGGTTTATTGAACCTGAAGAATAAATCCCTTCCTTCCTATGATGGATTCCAAAACTCAGCAGTGGAAATACTGAAGAATGTCATTTGGAAGTGATGCTGGCCAGAGTGGTGGCCTAAAATACCTGTAAAACTACTTCCAGAGCCTTTTATAGCCCTGAAATGGCAAAACTGAATAGCTCTGAATTATACTAAAGCTTCTTCAGATGTCTCGCCTTCCTTCTCCTGAACTGGAGGAGCAGAAGCCACAACAAAACAGCCAACATTGCTCAGGCTTATGCTTCTCTTGTTCTGGCACTGCCACTTATGAGCCTGCAGGGCTGTTAATTGAGTTACCTCCTTGGCACCTCTGTTTTCCCCATGCATGGGGCTCTGTGAAGTGTAGGACATCCTTGGGATCCTGGGCTTACAATAGGAAGAGCAGGGTCATGCCATGAGCTCAGTAGTACCAGTGCAAATGACACATTTCAGGACCAGAGCAACGTTACCTATGGAATTCAATTACAGAACAGAAGTGTTTATATATAGAATAAGTATATGTGCATGTTTTTAATTGATGTGTGGGTACATGAAGGCCTATTAATAGATGGAAATAAGGAGAGGAAAGAGAGGAAATAAAGCACCACAGCTGTGATTTATCAAGATTGACATGAAAACAAATATTATTCTAGTAATCAGAGGAAATTCTTTGTAAAGCATGTACAAGAAAGGTATTTTAACTCACCTCAATGATTTCCTGCCCAACTCTATCTGAAGAAAATCAGACAGACTTCTTCCCCTGCCCCGCATTATGGGTCACTTTAAAATTACTGTTTCTCCCCTCCTCCATTTCTATTGAAGTTGGGCTTTTTGTTTGTTTGAGATGTTTTTCTTTTCTTGTCAAATGCTTCTTAAGTGATTTTTGACCTGGCATATAAAACTGCATCTAAAACTGCATTTTTGACCTGGTTTATGAAATTGCATCTAAGGAAGCGATTTTTTTTTGACCTGATGTCTAAAACTGTAGCTGGGATGTGGCATAAGGATTTAGTTTCATGTTGAACTGTAAGACATACTGAGGCTGAAGGGCATTGATATTGCCTCCACTGAGGACTGTAATGCTGGGTAAACTTGGTGTGCTTGCCTGCTGTGCTCCATTTAGCAGTGGAGAAGGTGGGGACCCTCTGCCTGTTTCTTAAATAGAATCATAGAATGGTTTGGGTTGGAAGAGACCTTAAAGATCATCCAAATCCAACACTCCAGCCATGAACCAGGATACCTTCCACTAGACCAGGTTACTGAGAGTCCCATCCAGCCTGGTCTTGAACACTTCCAGGAATGAAACATCCACAGCTTCTCTGGAGAACCTGTTCCAGTGCCTCACCAGCACCACAAGTTGACTGTCAAGTTGATTCTGAAGTATCCATTTGGGTACAGTCACAGCTTTTGTACTACCGCTCAAAGGAGGCAAAAAAAATATCTTTACCCTATCTACATCCTGTTTACAGCTCTTAAACCTCTGAAATCCAAACTGTTACAGGAGAAAAATGGTCCAGCACCATTTGTAACCAGACACATGGAGGTAAGCAGGTTAGGCAGAATTGTCTGGAAAGTGCTTGGTGGATCCAGGGATTAAATGTGTCTCTTAAAATGCTGCAGATTCATCTTGTCAAACTTCATCTGCCTGAGGGTGACACTTAGGAGCCTGCAAGACCCAAAACCTCTCTTGTATTCATTTATTTTTGTCTTTGTTGTTAGAAAAGATTTTTTGAACTCTATTTAATAATATTCTTAATTCAGTTGTCTATCAAAAGCGGGAATTAAGAAAATGCAGTCAAAGGGCCTTTTTGAGGTGAATAATCGAAAAAAAAAAAAGAGAAGAGGGGGGAAAAGATTTTGAATGCCTTGTGCTCATAAGTCTTCCCTCTCAATGTGTATTGCAAACCACAAACACACCATTTGTCTGCAGGGAATTATATTAATAATTTGAAGAGTGACTAGAAATAAAAACAAATCTGGTTAACATCATCCACAATCTGACTTGATTAAAAAGAATTTCCCTCATGAAAAACTACTCCAAATGCTGTTTTCTGAATGAAATTGTAGGTAATAACTGTGGCTGATAATACAGGACAGAAAAACATTTGACAGAAAAACCTCAAGCTCCCTGCTAGCCTGTACTGAGCACACAGATTGGAAAAGAGTGATAGATAAGGACTTAGCAAAAGACTTCAGACTGGGTCTTTTTGTGTTTTTCTTCTGTGATCTTCTTAATATTTAATGATGAGATTTATATTTTTAAACATCCCTTTATCTTATAAATATGTTGCAGAAGGCTGAATTTTGTAGAGAGGGGAAAGAATTAGGGAAAACTGTTTCTGTAGTGTTGAAATGCAGCTTTGGCTCTAGCATTTATTTAAGGAATGGGAGGTTTTTTGCAGGAGTCTGGTTCAGGAGCATTTTCTGCTGTGTCACAGGTGATCTGGCCTCATAGGAAGGCCAAGGCATTTCTCTGAGTTTTTGCCAGCTAATTGAAACCACACTTCAAGGGGACGTGGGACTATTGAGTCACTAGCTTTTATTCCCTGGGCACAGCAGACCCTTCCTCTGCCAGCACACTGTTCGGCGCGGCTGCTGAGCCACATGGGTGGGGATGTGGGCAGAGTCCTTGTGAAAACACCGTGAAAGCCCTTTTTTTTTGGAGCATGTTGAGGTCGGGTGGAAGAAAGAAAAGCGGGGAAAAGAGCTCAGTCATTTGCCTGTGTAGGAATGAGAGTCCGCGTGAAGGTAAAGGAAACTATTCTTGATGTGGGAACAGGTCAG
Organism: Formicarius rufipectus; assembly: GCA_013399695.1. Taxonomy (NCBI): domain Eukaryota; kingdom Metazoa; phylum Chordata; class Aves; order Passeriformes; family Formicariidae; genus Formicarius; species Formicarius rufipectus. Next base: position 95,831 of record VXAU01002136.1, on the reverse strand, counting down.
GAAATTGCAGGGAGAGATGGAATAGCTTCGGAGAACTACATCACTAGGGTACTTTTTCTGTTCAGGACTTAGCTTTGGCATAGTTCTTGTCTGCTGCTAAGTTGTTTTCGTTGGGTTACATTGAAGTATCCGTGACATTATAAATGGAATTAATGTGTAATCTTCCCTGTCTTTTGTTTTATCAGTTTAGATCTTCAGTCAATACTAGGGTAAAAGACTTTTGGGGGGAGGATATCACAGGGAATAAGCACCTGATAATGGTCAGTGTGTGGGTCTCTGGTCTCACAAGGGGGTTGCAATTACAGGAAATTACATAAGAAAATACTCCTGGAGAGTACCATGTCTTTGTAGACCTCCAGTGAGCCGAAAAAAAAATAAAAATAAGGTGTTGGTGGGAAGATACTTAGGCCAGGAAGAATGGTACAGTCTTAATAGAGATGCAGTTTTCAAGGCCCCGGTTCATTATCATTCCTTAATGCAGGAATATGTTAGCCAGGGGGCAGGGCATAGGGCATCTCTATGATGGTGCTGCTTTGCATGGTGTATGGCTTTGTAGAGTCCTAGGAACCCCACTCTGTGCCAGCTTCACTCGAGACCCTTAAATTCATTCCTGATTATGTGCTGGATGCCAGATTGAAGCAATCAACACAAAAAGTACCCAAGCTTCTAAAAGAGATAGGGAAACTTCAGCCACGTGGGGTTTTCATCATGGTGTCGATTCGTTTGTTCTTTCTGGGCTGTAACTGGGAAAAGCACAGTTAAGGCATAGAAGAATATTTTACTGTCTAAGTTTGTCCTTGAATTAAGTTTGGTTTTAATATATATTCAGCTATTTATACAGGTACATGCACAGTACTATTACCTCACTTCATCCATACTATCATCCATACTAGAAAGATGTGTGGTGAATATACTTCTTCAAGAAACTAGCTATAAGATGAAGAGAATCCTGAGATGCTCTTTTTACAGGAAAGTTGAAAGAAGTCCTTATTCCTTCAGCAACGCCACACATTGTCGCAAAGAACAGGCTATGAACAGGCACTTTGCTCCTCTAACACTCAAATATTCATAACCTGTAGGAAATACAAACTCAGCTGAACAGACACACAGGGTGAAACCAGCCTGCATCAGCATTTGTGGCTGGAACACATACCCAGTGCACCCTGCGTCATGTGCAGGCAGCACCTTCCCTGAGGATACTGCTGGTGCATTGCCCCTCTGCTTTATCCTACTGTGCCCACATTGTGGCTAAAACTTTCTCTGCTTGTTATCAACCATTAACAAAGCCAGTGCTTTTGGTCTTTCATACTGCAAGTGGGTTCATTAAAGTAACTTAACCTGGGAGTAAGCTTGCAGTTGACATTTAATTTGTCCCTTTTTTCCTCTAAACCCATTTTTGCTCTTTTGCTGGCACTGAGTTCTGAATTGCATTGTTTGACTAGTGATTCCTGCTTCCAAAGTCGTTGCTGAATGCTCTCATGGATATGTGGAGTAATTCTTAAGGGTCACCTATGAGATACTTGATGCTGATGGCTTTTTTGAGGCTGCAAATGCAGTTGGTTGAAAATGATTTGCAGCTGCTACCTGTACTTGCAGAGCATCAAGCTGTTGGTTTTCACTGCTGACACACAGGTATCTGTTTCATGTTGTTTCTGCTTTAGATATAAAACCTTAGCAGGTTCTGTTGCTTGTCTCACCTTATCAGGCCAGAGACATAACTCCTCTCTGTTAGGTTGTTAGATTATCCTGCTGACAACCCTTGCATTTTCCGACATAAAGGAAATGCTTGTGGGGTTGCTTCAGGCAGTGGTGCTGCAGTTGTGCTCGAGGCTGTTACAGTGCAGCTTATAGTGCCGTTTCCTGAACTCTGTGGCCGAGTGGAACTGGTGGTATTCCGATAGCTCCCAAAGGATTAGCAGCCCAGTGTGTGGGTGCTCTGCTCCTCTGGTGTGGGTGGAAGGAGGACTCTGCACACAAGCAGGTAACTGTGACTTCAGAGGTAACACCTAGTTCAGTCACCTCAGTTAACTTCGAAGTACATGGTAAATAAATTTCATTAAATTACTGGACTTTACTCAAAACATCGCATACAAAGAAGCATTTTATATTCCAGATGTTTTAAATTGCCTCCGGATTTATAAAAGTGATACTTGGTCAAAAAAATCTATTCAAAGTTACTTTGATTAAAACTGGAATTTATTTGGAATGTTTGTGTTGGGGAAAACGCCAGTAAAATCTGATTCTGCTTGATGCTAATGATTTATTTCAGAACACTTTATAAGCACACTGTTAGATTTTTCAGAGTTGAAATGTAGGAAAAGGAAGAGGAGATGTCTGAGAGTAGGCATGGTGGGGACCACTAGCTTGTCTAGGTGGAGAAAAACTCTTTTTGCAGATGTGGGGAGTTATACTGTTAGCTCAGGAGGGAGGCATGTACCTAACAAGTATTAAAAAGGGCCTCATTTGGAAACTGTGTGGTGATGCTGAAGTTCTGGTGACTTTCCTTCAAAATAAAAAGGAGTTTGTGCAGTCATGCTACAAAAAAAAAAGTAAAAAATTCTGTCTTAAAGAAATTCTTTGTATGTTTTGCTCTTGACATGAGCAATAAAAATAGGCTGAGGAGTTTACTCGGGGAACAGAAGTCAGTTTTTTAAGTGTTCTAGGTGTCACTTTTAAATCAGTGACAGATAGGCACCAATCTATAGTGTTAGGCCTTGAATGACATCCTTCACAGTGATAAGCAACTGAGAGAGGTGAGAGCAGCTCATCTGCCTGGTAAGATGTGCAGAGTAAGACCTTGACTGCCTTGCTCAGGGACAGAAAGGAATAAGTAACAACAAAAGTATTTGACTCCATAAGGAGGGATATTATGTATCCTGTATTCATTTATGTTGCTCAAATACAAGTGCTTTGTAGTTCATGGGTATGACAATTTTGACAATACTTATTTTACTCAGTTTCTCGAAGATACAAAAATTAAGCAGCCTTTTTATTTTTTTTTTTCCTGTGTCGGGAGATAGCAAGAGACTGCTGTTTCCTTATCTCCCATCAGAGATTCATTACTGCTAGTCTTTGTCTTGTATTTAAAAATTAAAAGTAAGAGATTAATGTACTAATTTAAAAGGGGCTCTTACGTAATTTCAGTGTCTGCACTTTCTGAAAGACTATGTTGACTGCTCAGCAACACGTCAAGTATGTCAAACTGTGTAATCACAAACTGGACCACTGGCCACAATGAAATGGGAAAAGTCCCACAAAATGAATGTAAGTGCTGACGCATCTACTGACAGTGGGAGATGAACTATATTTTTAAAAGAGAAAAAGAAAAGACACTTTGTCAAGATTGAGCATTAAAAGAGGGTCCTGCAGAGTCTGGAAAATGGACATTTGAACAGGAATAGACACTGTGAGTCCCAGAAAATGAGTCAACAACATCATCTACATTCTTCTCAGAGTGGCAGGTTGTTTCTAGGTGCTGGATGCTTTTCTAACATAACTGTAACGATCTCTGGCACCCATATATATATAATCTTTTTAGTGTAGTTGGAATAAAGATGTTGATACATGTATTGTTTCCTTGAACAAGGCTAATTTTTAACTTTTCTGCTTGCTTTTATAACTTGGGTGTTTTGTGGCACATGTCTGTGTGTGTGCCTGGGAGCTGCTTGTTAAAAATGAGTGTTCTTAAAGGACTACCACCTACATGGATCTCTTAACAGGGAGTGATGCTGTTCAGGACAGTATTTGTTGTAGAACTAGGATGTTTTTTGCTATCAAGGAAATATAATTGTGCTTGATCAAGCAGACAATTTGGACAAAATTCCAGAGGAATAAAGAAAATCCATCTCTTTGCCTCAAAACTTATTTTTGTAATGTCTGTAAGTGCAATTTAAATCCTCCACATTAAAAGATGGTTCCTGTGCTGTTTGACAGCTGCAAATGATGGAACCCATAATAGTTTGTGTGTGCACTCCAAAGGCCAGAATAGCAACACACAGGCAGGTGCTGCCCAGCTTTGCCTGGTCATTGATCCTGGAGCTTTGCCTTTCACTGTACTTTGTTTCTCCCAGTCAGAATACCTGTGTGTAGGACACGTGTTGTTTCTTGGACTACTGTGTGATAAGGAGCAGTCACAGGGGTTGCCCTCTGCATAAGGGTAGTAAATCTGTTCAGTGTGCCTTTTAGCACGTGGTTGTTGGTTGTTTCACCTGGTCTTGCTGCCACGGCAATAAATGCTGGTTTTACTACTGCCTAAATTAGGGCCAAAGCAAGGGACCCAGTTGTTCAAACTTGTTGCTGAGGATGCCTTTGCTGGTTTCTGCAACACAGCTCTGCCTGACAAGTGTATATTGCACTGTTTATTCTGTGTTTCTCTTGTACAAACAAGTCCACGTGAGCAGCTCCAAAAGTGCTAGGTCAGGTCTGCCCAAGATGAATAGGCTTCAGCAAGGTCTCACTAATCAAGAGGTTGTGCAGCTCTGTTTGTAGAGAGCTTCAGGTAAAGGGGGCTTTGACTGTAACTACATTTGCAGACTGCACCAGTTTATCCCAGTGTACAGTACTGGTTTTGTATTTGTCACTGTGGCTCTTCCACCTCTCAGTCAGTGCTACCCCCCTAGTGGGGATGACAGAGCCCTGTGTGACTCTGTTCTCTGGGTGCATTGGCTCTTTCTGCCACTCAGAGCCTGTGATTGCCTACATAGGCTGGGGGTACCTGAATTAGGCTGGCACATCACTCACTGGCTGCTTTTCAGAAAAGCTGTGGATCAGAAGATTGTCATGTAATTAGCATGACTTGGTACCACTTTCTTATTTGAGGGTTTGCTGCAGAAAAAAAGAGATGAGTTGATTGTTTATGAGCCCAGGGATGCTCTATTAGGGGCTATGTTGGTGCCCAGGGTGGCAAATACAAACCTCGAGAGTTTTTCTGAAATTTATTTTTTCCTTTCTTCCCCTCTCACCCTCTCACCCTCCCTTTAAAAAAAAAAAAAAACCACAAAAAAACCAACCAACCAACCAACCAACCAAACAAACAAAACAAAAAACCCAAACAAACAAAAACCAAAACAAACAAAAACCCAAACCAAAACCAAAAAAAAAACCAAAAAACCCCCACAAACCCTTTTGCAATGGAAATATGGTAAAGCACGTTCTCTTTTTTTTCCTAAGTACGAAAGCAGTGACAATTCCTGGTTTTGCCAGCGTTCATCTCTTCTTTACTCCATAGCTTCACCCATTTCCACAAAGACAGATGCAGAGGTTTCTTTGAAACAGATGGAACTGAAAAACAGACAAGAAAAACTTGTGAAAGGAAGTATTTTCTGTGAACTTGAACTAACTCTCTGTGTCTTCCAGAAGGCTTGTTGTTTGTTGTTTCATGCCTGGGATGGCTGAGCGTGGAGGTCTGTAGAGCTGCTGCGAAAGGGCTGTGCGTGATAAGAGTGGGAGGCACAGTGTCATAATTAACACTGTCAGAAAGTGTTTTGTTTTTTTTTTTTTTAATGTGAATGGTGGTGTATTTCCAGCATATTGTATTCATTTTCCTTTTATTGTGGTCTGACAGTACACCCTGAGCTCAAACCAATTTTTTAATCCTGAAAAGGCTCTCAAGTCAAATCTGGCTGTGGGAGTTTAGGCCTCTAGGAGTTTAAGGCTGCTTCACAGCTGGAAAAAGTTACTTTTTCCATTAAAACAGGAATTAACTGGCTTTAAGGGACTTATGATCTTTTTATCTTAAGAAAACTCATCAGTAATAAGAAGAGCTTGAATTGTGATGGTCTGCTAATCAAAATGAAGATGTCCTGGTTTATGGTGTTTCCGTAGCATAGTGAGTGTAATGAGATACTATGAGTGTTAACAGAAACAGGCTATTTAATGACTCTCAAGGAAAGAAGTTTTTAATTAAATGCATATGTGCAAAATTTTGAATCTTTTGGTAAGTTTTATTTATGGATTGCATATTTAAGGTTTGATTGCAACAGCAAATTGCTTGAAGGGATCATGAGTGCAGGATTGGTTCTGCCTTTCCTGTCTGCAGCTTTTTGTAAGTGATGTGTATGTTTGCATCAAAATAACCCTGTAGCCTTCAGGTTTGTTTCTCCTCATGAGGTTTGTTGTACATAATTCCCATCTGTGACATCTCAAACATCTATCCAAAAGGGGTATCTGAGTGCAAGCTGCTTTTTGTCTTTGCAAAATCTATATTCAGGATGGTTGGACTTTCTGTGAGAAGCACTAGTGTGTGTGCTGCCCTACTCCCTAGTTTCTGATTGCCCTTTTTGTAAACAGTCTAAGAATGTAAAAGTTTCTAAACATTTGCTGGAACACCTGTTTGCTGGGGTCTCTGTTCTTGTTTAGTTTTCCTTCTTTGTGGAGAGAGGTGCTCTGGTACTTCTTTTCGGTGTAGAGAATTCAGGCAACATGTAGAAATATGTCTAGCTGTAAATACTTCTAGTTTTAGATGTATGCATACACATGATGTGTGGACATTTTATATTTTATGAGTAATAATATTTAATTGCATTGATGTTCATCCAGATATAATGTCCTTTCACACTTGTGTACTTTGATATTTGTGTGCCATCTTTTCCTCTTTACTAGAGTTTCATTGTGAGTTACAACATTACTTCTTTTTTATGGTGACAGTTCTTTGAGGACTTTGAGATGTAGAACAGACTCAGGTTGGAGCCTTTACGTGAGCTATTTTATAACGAGAGGATGGATTTGTCTGGTGAGAAACCTGAAATGGTGACCCCATGACTACTTGGGCATCCCCAAGTTGAACCACTAACCTGTTATCCCTGGGGAAATTTTCTTGGACTGCAAAGAACACATGACTCTCTGAAAGCAGGGACAGACTGAGACTCAAATGTATCCACCTTTGTTACCTACTCACAGGACGTATCATGGATTTTGATGCAGATTAGTGGTTTGTCTATTTTAAAAATTGCACATTTTATTCTGTAACTGGAAAATACTAGTATGTAAATGTACTTGGATGGGAGGAGAATTTATGGACTCATTTTGGTTTTGAAGCTTAGAAGTGTATGCTTGCAATTAAGAACATGGTATTTTTTGTATTTGATGTCAATTACTACTGCGTTTTCTGGTGAAGAAACTCTACTGAGATCAGAAGTCAAACATCCCTTTTAATTGTTCCTGGTAATACCAAAGTATTTAGAGGTCCCAAGCAGATGAAGATCACCTTGTACCTGATGGTGTATATGCATGTACTTAAGAGATGGTATCCTAATCTGATTTTTTTTTTTTTTAATGTAGTATAAATAAACAAGTGATAAAATGGGGCAAAGTCAAGTGTTCTAACAGGGTTATTGCCTCTGGTCACTAACCCTAGAGCTACATATACCTGCAATACCAAAAGCTGAGGGAACTGGGTGTCATATACTGTGAAGGGAGAACCTACCTTGTCTTCTGTGGCTGCTCTTCTCCCTGTGGGTTCCTCTGTTAGTGGGTGACTCCAGCCAGCAGTGCTGAGCGGGGAGGTGACAGAGATGCCTGGTGCTGGCAGGCTGTGTGGCTGGTGTCTGTTCGGGTGTGCTTCCCTTTGCCTCTCCCCTCACTGAGGAAAACGTTGTGATCCTTCCTGTTTGATAAGACTCATCAACTGATAAACTGCTCCAGCTTTAATTTCATAGGCGTGTTCAATTTCTTCATTCTCTGAGGTCAGACAAGTTGATTTGCATATTATTTTTCTTAGAAACCCACTTGTGATGTTATTAACCTCCATGCCCTCGCTGCTCCTGCAGAGGCAGCTGGAATGGGCTCTGATGCAGGTCCCCAGGTATAGTGCTCACGTGCTGTAGCCATTCACTCCCACAAGCCCATGGGGTTTGCTTTTTGCTGCTCTGCTGAAAGGTGTCCTTTTCTATCAGTACAGTGGTTAACCAACTGTAGGCATTTGTGGATAACAATGTTTATTTTTTATCCTACTACCCACCTGTGTATCGATGCAGATTTGATTTGGTTTTTTTTTGTGAACATTTTAACTCCTCTATCTGTGTGACTTCTGAACTCTATTTTCAAGTAAATAAAAAAAAAAAAGAACCTTTTTGATACTTCAAAATTGGGATGGGTAGATGGGTTTGAAAACACAAAGTTGTTTTCTTTTGATCTTTCTACTGTTATTTTGATTCATGTGATATAAGTTTTCAGTAAAAAATCCTAAATATTTATTTCTAGTCCCAGCTTTGTGATGTGAGGTTCTCATTGTCTACAATTCTTACACCTGCAAGACCTTTCTTGGGACAGATATAAATGCTGGTGAAAATAGAAATTTTGTTTCTTGATCCTGAAAGCTAAGTTGTTTGCAGCTGCTAGACTTCCATGTGTTGAACCTTGCAAGTTTAACACTTGGAGAGACAGTGCCATTGTGCAGGTGAATGATGTTTATGTCCCTATCAAGGATACTCTTGTGGTTAGGTCTGTTTAGTTTAGTAGTTCAGTAGGACTGTTTTGCACTGATACTTTTTCAGTATCAGTAATGTACTCTTTTAGTGATGAAGGTTTGGGTTTCTGAGTTTTGTTGTTGCCACTGGCACAGTGATGTTCTCTTTCCAAATGAAAACTGTTACTTTCTTCTTCTCTCCTAGAGGAAATGGGCATGGGTGGCTTTTAAGTGCCACCGAGTCTGTCCTGAGGCCGTAGGAACTAAGGTCACTCCTGGGACTTTGACTTGTGTGTCACAATTAGCATTTCAGCTGTGAATGAAGCTTTTATGGTTTGTTCTTGTGCTTCTGAGACAAAGATTGAAAGCACAGAGATGGAAGAGCAAACATAGAAGAATACTTGAATAGTTACAGGAACTGTCCTAGAAGGTTGTGAGTCAATGGAGGAAGAAAATATGTACTAGAGAAAGTTTTCAGAGATTCCATATTGTATACCCATAGAGCAATGGTGGCTGTGACAATTGTGAACTCTCGGACCGAGCCCCTGTGCTGGTTCTGGCTGTGGTAGACCCAATTTTTGTCATAGTAACTAGTATAGATTTGTGTTTTGGATTTGTGCTGGAAGCAGTGTTGATAACACAGGAACGTTTTATTTATTGCTGATTAGGGCTCACACAGGGTCAAGGCCTTTTCTGCTGCTCTCCCCACCCCTGCAGTGAGGAGGCTGGCGTTGCACAAGGAGTTGGAAAGGGACACAATCAAGACCACTGACCCTAGCTGACCAAAGGGATATCCCGTAGTATATGGCACAAAGCTCAGCATATAAACTAGGAGGAAGAAGGAACCAGGAGGGGGATGCTTGCAGTGACAGTGTTTATTTTGCTCTGCTTGTTCATGTGATATTTGCTTTATCTCCTAAACTGTCATTGTCACAACCCATGAGTCTCATCTTTACTCCTCTGTTTCTCTCACCCATCCCACGTGGGGACAGTGAGTGACTAGTTGTATGAGGCTTAGCTGTTGACTGGGGTCAAAGAGAAACAGCCCTTTTTGGCACCCAAACTATCTCACCCAAAACCAGCATAGCCACTGAGCAGCTTTTCTCATAGAAGGAGTGGCAAAGGCCACTTGGAGCCAACCTGCTTTGCTGGGTTCCTTTGCGAGTTCTCACTTACACTGTTTTTCTCCCTCCATGATCGGCTGTTACAGGTTGTCCCAAATGAAGAACAGCTCTGGGTCAGAGTCAAGCCTGTTGCAGTGTTGTTCCCTTGATGTCAACACTGTGGCATATCCTTACCTCCAATCTATGTTTCAGCTGTTGTTTAGCACACTCCAGATACACTAAATCCTATTGTTCATACCTATTTATGAACTTAGTGCTCTGAAAAGTCCTGCTCTTTCTGGCTGTTGAACATACTTTGATGCTTTTGCCTTATGGGAAGAATAAGGCAATAGCAACAGAACAGTTTTTTACTCCTTAGAGATCTGTCATAATTTTCTTCTCTCTTCCTTAGAGGGATGGTATGTAACAAACTCCTACAGAGGAGAGAGAACATGCTATTCATTGTCTGGGTTGCTTGCTTAAGTTTTATGCTGCTGCTACTATTTAGAAAACCCCTTCTGGCTCTCTAACCTCCCTCATGGAGCTCATGCGTATTTCTGTCCAGCAAATGTCCTGGTTGTGCATTTTTGCTGCTTTTGCCAAATTGCAGTTTTTATAACAGTTCCCCCCACATATACAGTAGCTGATTAAATGTGAATAACTGTGTTAGGAATAAATATGGTCTATAAAATGCAAAGTTGTAAATAAATGCCTTTCTGTTTTTACCCTTCTTCCTTTCCTCTTATGACATGTAAATTCTCACTTGTCATGTACTTGAGAAAAAAGACATCACTGAGGTATTGAAATCAGAGTGGTAGATAAAGTATAATAGCAAAGAGAAGATGCAAATTTCCAGCTATGTTTTATTAATGCTTTGTTTTTTCAGTGTCTTATGTATTTGACTACACAACACTAATTTTATGTGCATTGCAATGTAGTGAAAGATTTCATTAGCTGCCATAATTCTTATGAGTTTAGAAGCATTCTGATCTCAGCTGTCATTAACAGAAAGAAAGGACATAGATGTTACTCAAGTGACTGATGCTCTCTGTGCCTGTGAGCTTGCACTCAAGATTAATGCCAGGCAAAACACCTCTTCCTGAAGCATGTTCCCCCATGCAGGTCTATTCTGTTTTGTATCTTCTATGACACATGAGCATACATATTTTGTTACTTTTGGGGCTGCAGGATATTCCTCTTTGCTGACTATACTTTCAGCTGGTTCACTAATCTATCCAGAATTTCCAAATACCTGGTAATCTGTATTAAGGAATTTCTGGGTAGGGAGTTGTGGAGTGTCTTCATGAACTCATGGTGGCAATGTTGCAGGGTGACAGCTCTGTAGCAGGGCCATGGTCTTTGATAAAAAAGAGTTTATAGCTTTTATACGTTTGATTAAAAAAAAAATAAATTGCGGATACAGGGATTTGTTGTTTTCTTCCTTTAAAACCTGCATATGCATTAAATAAGAAATTCAAGCATATCAGTTTAATATACAAGTGTGGCCAGAGTTAACCATGGTGACATGAGTGCCAAGTGATCAAAAGAAGGAGTTTGATGATATTTAGTAGGGCAGGAGTGTAGAAATACTGACTCATAAAAATACTGCAGAGTTTATTATTTTGGGTGTTGCTAAGCATCAAGTTTTAGAGAATGTATGTGTGACTAACATTTGATTTGGGGAAGATTTGCTAAGTCAACCAGAAAGTAAAGCAAATTTATAATCGCATGTGTCTTTAAACAAGGCTTCAACTGATGACAAAAATAGGTTGGATGTTATTGTAAGAAGAGTTGGTAACTGTTTGTCTTTTTAGATACATAGTTTCCATAAAAGCTGCTGTAATGGTGGAATGGGAAAAGGATGCATCCTGTCAGCTTTAGGACCTTGAATGTTGAGTAATAATTGAGTCTGAAAAACAAATGTTATGCTAGATTGAATGATGAAGCCCTTTTCAGCTTCCACAAATGAAGATGGCTTTTCAAACACTGAGCTGTTAAGTGTCTGTGCATTGTTCTGTTCTCCTGCCTGTACTGGAGAAGGTGAGTGTGTGAAATGAAAGACACTTGGTTGCTTGCCCCAGCCCTCCTGTGCTCTCCATCCCACAGAGCCTGGTGTCCAACCAGGCACCGGGCTCAGCTCCAGTGCTGCACAACAGCTCTGTGCAAGCTGACTGGCCTTGACGAGGCTTCTCTTGGAGGGGCCTTTGGTCACACCAGAGCATCTTTGCTATGCTCTGGAGATCCAGCTGTCAGCATCTTTGCTGTCTGAAAAGTGAAGAAATAATTATGGCAGGGAAGGAAACCCTAAGCAACAGTATCATTTAAAAATGAGATTTTAATTTTTTTTTCCCCTTAGCCGTTGTACGCTTGCTGCGTCTAAGTGTGGATTGCAACAGTTGAATGGAACCCTGTGGGGAATCTACCCAGCTTGTTCTCTTTATTCAGGCTACCCATTTTCCATCCTTTATTCCTTCTGAGGGCTGTCCTGGTTGGCCAGACTTGCTCTAGGACCTGCCATTGAAGAAGTGAAGTTTTAGATCAGCTTCCCTACAGAAAGGAAGGAGGGACAGATGAATGGCCCTGGTGGAATGCTCCACTTGTAGATAGACTTCACAGCTACCTCTCACAGCAGCAATGCACAGTGGCTGACTTCCAAGTCAGCTGTGCCTCCTTTTTTTCTTTTTTTTTTCTTTTTTTGTTTGTTTGTTTGTTTTCCCTTGGACTAGGAGCTTCAGGTATCAAGGAAAAGCTACGTGACTGAAGAGAAAAGTAAAAGCACTTGCGTTTCCCACACTTCTGTATCTGGTTTCCTTGCCAGTGGCTGTCGCGTGAGATGTTGATACCGCTACACCCAGTGCTGCACTGTTGTGCTAGTGCTGGATGTAATCCAGCTTGTTGAAGGAAATATTATTCTTTTTATCCCTTCCCTGAGGGCAAAAGTCCTTCTGTGGTCCATTTAATTACTGCAGGTTATTGTGATTGAAATTTCCACTATAACAACTGTGTGCCAGGAATTGTAGTGTGGTTTGTTCTGAAGCCTGACCCTATGCTTACTGATTTTACTGGCATGTTTGGGTTGGTCAGGAAGCCATTCCCTCCCCCATTTTCTCCCCTCCACTTTTATCAGCATAATTCTGTCAACAGAAGTCCAGGTGTAGCTACACTTATTCCAAGCATGAAAGTCCTCTTGGTGCTGTTCTAATCCTCCTACAGAGTGTTTTGCCAAAGTAAGCTGTGTCTTGGCTGGGCAATGACATTTACTGGCATGGCAAAACTTAAGCCATCTGGTCCTTTCCAAGACCCTGGCGGAGGCACCAGGCGCTTTCCTGGTGTGCTGATGAGAAGATTGCAGAGTGCACTTCAGCCTGGGTTAGCTTTGTTGGCTGGAGCCATAACACTAACAGGTCCCCCTGCACAACAGCTGGGCAAAGTTTCACAAAGGGGCTGTAGAATCCCATAGAGAAGGTTGTGGAAGCTGCATCACAGCTTCTGAAAGTTCAGGTTGGATTTCCCTCACCCTGAGCAGGCTGAGAAGGAAAAGCCAACATGATGAGGAGGCGTGTGCAAGAGAGGTTTGTCCCAGAGAGGTATGCCTACTGCAGTGTTGGCAGGGTATGTGGGCCTCTGCTGGGCTTGTATTGTCATGGGCTTGCTGTTATCGGTTCCTGAGCTAGCTAGTCACGTCTAGACGGTGGTGTAACAATATACCATAAATCACGCTTGGGATCTTTCCAGCCTTGCACAGGAAACCTGGTGCTCTGCGCAAAGCAAATGTCCATAGGCGTAATCACAATGAGGCTGTGTTCCTGTGTGCTGTGATGGGCACTGAGCTCAGTGCCTGCAGAATCTCAGCAGGTTATTGCTTGGAGGGAAGTTGAATGTGTTTTTTTGTTGTTGTTTTTTTTTTTTTTTTTACTTTTGCATCAAGTAAATAACTTCCTTCTGAATGTTGGGAATTTGCATTTTACAAATGTGGCTTTATAAGGGAGTGGGTGTTGGGGACTTCAACGCCTTCATCTTCTACTGCAGTAGTGGAATCACTCCATTTTCCAGTGCAGTGTTAGTGTGTCCATAATTTCCAGACAGAGGTCAGGTCTGTAGCAGGCAACCAGTGCTTGATATTACTTTATCATACAGTACAGATCACATTGCTCTCCTTAATCTACCGTCCAAGCCCAAGCTGGTTATTACTGCAAAGTGTCTTGAAAAATATTTTGGAAATAGAATTCAGTTTTCTAGTTAAAACTGTATAATTTACAGCCTCTTTAGTATCAAATAAGAAATATTCTGAAGTTTTGTGAATTGTAATTTCTTGTAAAAAAAACAAACAACAACAGTTTTATTAGTTTATTTTTAATTTAAAAACTTCTTTTATTTCAAACCTCTTTGTTGCAGGCCTTAGAAATACCTCATGAGTTGGAAGAGAAGAAAATTTTTCCCCAGTTGGTTTTCTAGCTAACAAACAAATCTGTGATTTGGACAGTATTCTAAGTAATTTCATAATAAGCACAAAGCTCTAGTGCTTTTCCTTTCTGTTTGAGTTGAAAATGCGACCATGCAGTCCACCTCTATGGGAAAAATGACAAAACTGTGGATGTTCTGCTGTGATTCATCCTTCTTTCACACATGCCTAAAAGGTTTTGACATCTGATAAGGGCTCAGACCGTCTTTGTAGCAGTAAACAATTGCAAAAAATAGAGCCATGTGTACGTGTGTTGACTTTTTGTTTACTCTTCTAAGGTCTCTTTGATCTTATCATGGGTCTTGGCAAGAGCAGAGACCAGCACATACTGGAGTGCTGTGTGCCCTGGCATGCCGGCTCTGGAGGAGGCTCTGTGGGGACAGGACTGCTGCAGGGACCCCAACGGGGATACCGGCAGGTTTCTGGAGACCAGCATAGGATAGGGCAAGAAGGTTATCCCAGACATCTCTCTTCCAGCACAGCTGTTCCTTACCACTTGATGATATATTTATTTTATCTGGGTTGTTTTACTGGTCTCTTTATAAAAATCTTAAAATTTTGAGGAGGGTGAATTTCTTCCAAAACATGTAAGGTTTTCATGAGGCATAGGACACTGTTGTCCCTTGGATGGAAATTTTAGGTGGAATTTTCAGATTTCCTCTAATCCTCTTCTGATCTCCAAAAGAAATCTCTTGTCCCTACACATAGTTAATTTTCTTACTTCTCTGCCACTGTTCAGTGCATTCAGCTGTTTCAGTGCTGCCACAGGATCCCCTCTTTTCGCCTTTCTTTTTGGTTTCCCTGTTCCACACGTAATGTTCCTCTGGGTAACCTTTTAGGAAAGATAATGTCTCACCTCCAGTCTATTGTGTGGCAAGTGTTGATTAGGACATCAAACTGTAGTGAGTGGCTTGACCATGCTCCTATTTGTGCATACACTTGCACAAGTGCAATTCTGTGTGTGTATCCCAACTTTTTTTTTCAGTCTTTCTGGAAATAAATTATATTTCACTTTCCAAGTGAAACCATCTACATTTTTATAATTTTTCCCCTCATCTTTATGCCAAGTGTATTTTGGCTCTACCCAGAGATCCGATTAAAAATATTAAAGCACACTTACTGATGTGCACTGGCTACATTTATAGCATCTGACTTGAATGTTTGCTTCATAGTCTGGGTTGTAACAATCTGATTCTCAGACTGCCATTGACGTCACTTTAATAGGAAAATTCAAATAGAACCTGTATTAGATTTTCACTATTAAGTTAACAATAAAAACTTTCTACAGATGCCTTACGTAGACAGGGCTGTTAACAGAAATATTACATTAATGAAAATCAGGCCTCCAGAAAGACTAACTTTAAAAAAAAAAAAAAAAAAAAAATTGTTTTCCATTTTCTAATTCACAAAATTATTTGGTTTTTTTGTTTATTTTTTATTTGTTTGTTTGTTGTTGTTGTTTGTCTGTTGTTGTTTTTGTTTGTTTGTTTTTTAATAGCACCAGCAGTTTAGATGTTCAGTATTGGGAGGAGGTGGCTCTTGACCATTTGTGGTCATGTTGTAAATCTCTGAGCTTTTACATTGTTGGAGAGCCCTTCCAAAGGTGTTCATTTGACTGACTTCATTGCTGTCAAACTCAGATTTCCCCCTTGGTTTCTGTGGCACACCATATTATCAACTGTCCTTAACCTGCTCAGTAAAGGTCCTCAAAAGGTACTGATATAACCAGAAGAAACCTGGAGGTACCAGGTTGGGTCAAGATGAACATCTGTCAGGGTTTGCACCATCTGTGGTGGTCAGTAGTCCCTTCCTTGAGGACTGTGCAGAGTACTGAAAGCAAATGGTGGTGAGAGGAAATAGTGTTGTCCATGTACAGGTGGATAAATTCTGGCATAGACCACAAAGGTGACTTGTCTGTGCTTAAATCAGGAAATCCAGGCATGGACTTACCAAGGGAGTCAGAATGTTTTGCCTCCTCTTCAGCAGCAGAAAGGGACTGATGTCGTCTCCAGAGATTGCTTCCCTATAGCCCTGGGTAGAGGTAACAAAGCCTTTGCATTCATGCTCTGATCTGTGAAGAGGAAAGCAAGGGAAGTTTCTTGAAGGGGCCAGTGGTGGTACTCAGCAGGGGTAGTGAGGGAGTTTGGTAGTTTCAAATGCAGGTACTTCTCTGCTTTTGTCCTGGTAGATAGAACTGGTTGGCATCCCTAGAGTGGGTATAGATCCATTTAAGTGCCCAAGATGTCCATGTTACAAGATAAGAGCATTGGGGAACACCTTGAGTGAAGGTAGCTCGAGGTACAGTTGCTGTGTGAGCTGCAGGTTGAAGTCTGGTGGGCAAGAGCCTGAGGCAAAAGACCTTGAACTGCTGACCCTTTGAACAACAAAGGTCACTGGGACCTGTGGCACAGCCAGGTGACCAGAGACTGAGAGACGCAGCAGGAGCCAAGGACCCCAGACTATTGTATGCTAGGACTGTGAGGGTATAAAAGCCCTGGAAATCCTTTGTTTGGGGACCCTTCTCAGAGGCACCAGCTCGAGCTGTTTCTGTGGTACTGCACTGTGAATAAATGGCTTTATGGAATGAGACATCTGAGACACTGCCATGGGAAACCTGGGGGTGAACTGGTGAGGAAACCTGGTCTGACTGTGGGGGGTGTAGCTGGGAAGGGGCCTCAGTACCAGCCCAGGTGGTGTGAGTGTGACTGCCAGAGTGGCTCCTGGAGGGTTGGACAAGGAAGTTTCCCTAACAACAGAGTAGTGCCACTCTGGCACCAGCTCTGTTTGCATGGTAGGTTTTGAATTTTCTCCCTCCTATAACCAAAACATGGGCGCAGCCTAGCCTACCTATGAAGCTGAGGATCTGTGTGCGGCAGTGTATTTCTTTTTTGGTTTCATTTTGTTTTTGCCAGCTGAAATAACAAAACTTTTAAGACACAGTTGCATTGTGCTACTGTGGTTTAGGGTTTGTATTACTTTAGCAGTGTTAGGCAGGTATACTGCACAAATGGCATAAAACTTGGCATTAAGGGCTTTGTAATGAACTTTCAGTATGTGATAAGGGCAAATGAAGGGTGCCCTCCCTCCACCCCTTCTTGAGAGCCTGAGATTTCATGAGGTGTGTTTTGGATGGGTGTAGACTTGCTTAAACACGGTTATTTTACTTGTGTGCTGCTGAGATGACAATGCTCCATTGAAATGTTTGACAGTTTGAAGTAACTGACAATTATTTCACATGGGCAATGTTTATCTCTGTGGTGTGCAGTGTGACAGCTCAGAAGTGACACAGACATTCAGTGGGAATCTGCGTTCCTCCCATCAGCTGTCCTGGTACTCTGCAACATTTTAAAAACACTCTGTGGTTTTTTCATGTGAACAGAGGCTCTGTGTCCGAAGCCACGCTAGGTAACTTTGTGTTTCCTTAGCCTTTTTAGTCCTCTGGAAGGATAGTATGCAAAAGTACATCAGGAAGTGGGGACTAGGGGTTTATATATTAGCAAAAATCAAAACTACTGTTCTTAATTCTAACCACATCAGTTTATAGGAGATCTTGTGAAAGGTCATACATATTTCTTTGAATAGTTGAAAGGACCAACCTCATCTGTTAATGTGAGTTGGGGCAAATACAGCATAAGGCTTTGGACACAGTCCTGCCAGAGTAACTGTGTACTGTGTTTTTCTTTTTTGTTTGTATTTTGTTTGCAGATTCCCATGAAGAGTATCTCATAGCCATGAAGATCAATGTCCTAACCTAAAACACCTTGGAGTTTGAAATGTTTTTAAAAGTTTGAGAACGTCTAATCATCTATGCTTAATCTTCTGATGATTTCCTTATGTAGCTATGTAGTCAAACTGTAATTTGTGCTCTGTTTGACTAGGGATGAGTTGTTAGGAAGGTAGTGCATGTGTTGCAAGGGCACTTCAAATATAAAATGGCTACACAATTACTGGGAAGGCACTGAATGCTAACTAGGGAAGTGTTTAGTAGTGTATTTGCTGTAAAAACTACAAATATCAAGAGGCAGATAGTCAGTTTGATGGCAGGTGGGAAAAGTTGTTTTTTGTCTCTTATATTATACATTGAAAAAAGCCCAACAAACTAACTCAAACCCTTTTCTCCTGTTTACTGATTACAGTGAAATGCAGATTGAACTGTTTCTAAGTCAGCTTGGCTTTCTAATTTTCATGATTAAACACAGTGCTTTTCATTATAAAGTGTGAGACAAGTAATATATTCAGTATCTCTGTTTCCTTTTACAAAGTTAATTCTTTGAATTTTTGGCAAATTGACTGTTCATTTGTCAGTGTCGCCTTATTCTAAAAACCAGATAGTGAACAGCTCCTTCATCTACTTTTCCTCCTCTTTGTTTAAAGAAACAGACAAAATAAAATACACTTTGCTGAAACCTTTTCTGAGTTCATCTGTATTGTCCATATTATACCATTGTTTTCTGTGTCTATAAGGTGGTATTAAGTTTTTACAGTTAAAGGAATTTGTGTAGGCATTACCATGGTGAGAATTTTCTCTATACTGACATTTAGGGAAAGTGCAAAATGCAGGGTCTTTTATTAGTAAGTCAAAACCCTATTTTGAACGTAGTTGTGGATTTAACTTAGTGTGCTTGGCATAGCAGATCTCTTCTACGTCTGAATTATTCCAACCTTAAAGAAACTAAATCCTAAGAAATGTTGCAGCTATTTGGACTGAAAATTCCCTTCTTTCCTATTAGCTACTGAGATTTATTTTGCTGTTTAACTAGCTGGATCTTTTGTTCATGAGAATTGGCATCCTGCAGTAGCATGGTGTGTGTCCAGTGGTGAATGTGAACCTGCATTGTAATGTCAGGGCAGAGGCAGTAGTGTGATTTATTATTGAACTGGGCAACTGCTGAGCTTTGTGAAGGTCAGGTAGTCCACAAAGGTTCAGGGATAGGTGACCTTGGGTTTCCCTCTCCTCCTGAAGAAGTGAGATTTGGGGTAGAGCCAGGCCAGGGGGGCTATGTCATGGCTGGGTGCTGCTGGGGGCTGTGCAGAGGGCCTGGTGTGGCCCAGCATACGGGTGGCCCCATGGCTCTGTCTGGACCTGGCCATGGACCTGAGTGTCTCTTGTGAAACCCAACTTATAGCATAGGTGTTTTACCAGCATATGATTTTAATAATGACAGTTTTCTCTTGCGGTGTGGAGAACGACACAGTTGCATGTTTTTAGTGTTCTCTGCAGTGAGCACATTGACAGTGTTGTGTTTTCCTTCTTTTCCTATTCCAGCAGGCTGACTGCAGTGCTGCTTCAGTTCAGTGCAAAAATCTGAGTTGTGGGTGATATAATTTGGCAGCTGGGGCTCCCCAGCTGCTGATTGCTGGTGATACATGAGCCACCTCAGTGCACTGAGTGAAGGCTCTGCAGACAGCGTGGCTCTGTGCCGCAGCAGTCCAGCAGGGCTGTGGCAGAGGTGACCTGGGCCTCTGCAGAAGTGGATTCCCCTTTGCTCTCAGCAGCTACTGCGGAGCCTCAGACAGTGCTGGAACCTGTTTTGTCTGCTCAGGAAACAGGAGTGAGGCCAAGTATGTTGTCAAAAACAACTAGGTGTGAGGTGACGCTATGTGAAAACTTTTGAAGAACAAAATGTGTAGCACTCAGACTATTTGAGGTAGTCAGAAGCTGTGTTACCCTGAGTAATCACAGTAAAACAATCATAGAGTTCATTCTCCTTTATGCCATGTTTTTCAGCATGCTTGCAGTAATTCCTAGGTGGTCTCTGTATGTGTGTGGTGATGTCAGCAGCTTGGGGAATTAGCTTTGCTGAAGTTTACATCTGCTGACTCATCTGTTTAAAGAAGTCTATTCTTGATTTTCAGTGAGTAATAATTTTTCTCCTCTCATACAACATTTAAGGAGAAAGAGATGGTTATGAGGTTTAGCAGGGGCTACCACAGAAGAGGGTTTCCTTGCACTCATTTAACTTACTGCATATTTTAATGGCTGCAATATACAGAAAGTCTCAGTTTCATGGTTCTTCCTGGACCTTATCCAGCTTCTGCTGTGAAAGTACAATTCAGCAGAAAGCCCTTTTAGAATATTTATTTATTTTTAGTATCCAAGAGTTCTGCATGTGGTATCCTGCATCCTCACCAGAAGAGTCGTAGCAGTGGTGCCTTGGCACTAATGAATGCCTTGATATCTCTGTTTAGGTTTTTTCCACTGGTATTTTTGTTTGTTTGTTTGGGTTTTGTTTGTTTGTTTGTTTGTTTTGTGGTTTTTTTTTTTTTTTTCATTGGGTAATAGAAAGTGAAAACCCCCTTAAAATCCAGTTTTGCTGCTATTTGTTCTCTCCTCTCAACACCCCTTTGGGAAAAAGAAGGAATGGTGTCTCTGGCAAAGAAACAGGTAGGGGTTGGTTGGTAAGTGGAACTGATTTAATTAAATTGCCTTTTCAGCCTCATAATGGAGTCATTCAAAAAGGCAGAGGAGGAGAGAAGAGAGAAGGAGTTGGAATGTGGCTTCTGAGTCTTTTTTTTTTCTCTCTTTTCTCTTTCCTTTTTCCATCCCCACAGTCAATGGGAGTAAAATGGATTTCTAAATAGAATGCTTTTTTTTTTTCTTTTTTTTTTTTTCCCCTGATGATTAAAAATTAGGCTATGTTAAAATTTAAATCTAATCTTTAACTCATCTTCTTATTCCTGAAAATAATAGAGACTTTAATATGTGTATAGCATTTGCTCTAGATGTGTGCTAGTGTGACGGCAAGGACTACAGATCAATCTAACACCACCTGAAAACTCACAGGCATTAAGCAATACAAATTCAATGCCACAGAAGTCTGTTCCTGTATCCTAATTAGCTCATGGTCTTGTATTAATTTTACTCTGTCAGTGCACTTTGATTTTGTTGACAATTGATGTCAATACTAGCATTGTTCAGAAAAAATGGAATTTTGTTGAAATGTTTGGTTTTTTGTTTTTTGTTTTTCTTTTGGAGACAGAGTATCTTGCAAGACTCTTCAGTTTTGATATTTGTTTTTTCCCAGGAGAAAATGGAACAGAGTTCTGAAGAAATTCAGAGAAAGTGTGCGCACATGAATGTGCAGATGCATGGTAGACAGTAAAGGGACTGGCTGCAGACGAGGAAGACTTGGTTCAGCTTCCTGGTCTGCATGGTACAGAGTAATGTAGGATGGAAAACTACTCTCTGACCTTTGAAATGGGTGGAGTAAAAACTCAATCAGTGGTTTCTTACTGCTAGGATATTGGTCTGACTCATGGTTGGCTTTCTTGAACTGGAAAGCAGGGATTTTTGATTTTCAGAACGAAATTGTCACACCAGGATCAGTTGTAAATGTTAGGCAGAAATACTGGTCTTGCAAAAAGTGGGATGTCTTGTGTGAATAAATCCCAAAAAACTAACACAGGAATAAGATAGTTGTTCATGGTACTTATATAACACCAAAGAATACATGTACATCCTGTGACATGGGTAAATCTAAGCTGGTTTTCTTACCAGAAGCAATAAGACTTTTCTCTGACTGAGCAAAACAAACCCTGACTTACTCTTCAGCTTTATTGTTTTAGGTATTTTAACGAGCTCTGTACTTCAGTGCATCAGGTTGATAAGATGTGTTTATGGGCCTTACAAGACTGCCTTTAGCTACCTGTTTGTACATGTCCATCTTTAGAGGAGAAAATGATTGCAAATATCTCATGCTATTGTGCTAACTGGAAAACATGGCTTCTCACTTAGTTTGCTGCTGTTGTGGTTGTTTATTGTTGCCCTTGAGAAAACAGAGCTACACTGCCTATGGCCTGCTCTGAGTTCAATGGAAAATTGTACTCTCTGACTTAATGCAGTTTAAACTGAACAACCCTATGCACAGTGTTATGGCCCTGCTCCATCAATGTGCTGTACCTCATCCATTTCTTTGCTTTGGTGGGCATCTTTTAATACCAGAATAATTGTTATTTAACTTCTTGTCTTCACATCTCCATGTGGGAATGGGTACAGATTACACACAGAGTCAGTGTACATGCAGAAAATGGATGAGAAATCCAGAGCAAAGAGGAGCAGTTTGTTCTCTATTTTAGAATTGAGCAAGGCCAATGGTTTACTCAGTGTCTGCAGTTTATAATAGACTGCTCTCTAATCCACATAGCTGTTTCAATGAAGTAAAATTGGTTATACATAGATGTCTGACACAGTAAGTTGACACTGTAAGAATCTTGACTCCAGTGCAATCATCTCTGTGCAAACCTTCTGACAGCATCAGGTTAGTTGTTTGCTTAGAACTGTTGTAGATGGATGATATTCTTTTTTTAATTTTTTTTTTCTCAGTGCTAACAAGTCAATGCATATTCCCTATGTGTGCATGTTCCCATATTGTGCAATACAGTGCTTTTCTTTCCTTACGAAAATGGGCCTGTGTAACTAGAGACTTTATAAATGCTGTAGAACAGCTGTGCTCAACACGCCAAAGACTTTGTTTGCTTCCACATTATTTATTCATGTATTCTTTTTCTTTTTCCAGCCCCCCCCCCAAAGTGTTCGTGCCTTTTTTGTTTTCCTGAAAATCCTTTGATGGAGAATTCAGCCTTCTCTATACAACACCACATTCAGGGGTTTCATGGCTCGTTTGTAGTTGGAATACCTACTGGGGCAGTACAAGAAGCTTGGATGCAATGAAATGAATCACCATGACAAGCACTACGCAAGAGCTGTTTGGTAAATGTTCTGATACAAGAAAATGCCAAATGAAACAATTCTTTCCTTTCTTCCTTTGGCCTGAGAAGCCACTGCCATGAAGATGAAAGCAATTGGTAGTTAATTCCTTAGAAATGTAAAAAAAAAATAGTAAAAAATTGAGGGTGTTTCAAGAGTAGATGCTGCTTGCAATATGCTGTGGTATTTCAATCTATGAAGAAAAGACTGGACTTGATAGTGGCTTTAGTATTCAGGCCAAGGTCTGCATTGACAATAAAACTTTGGAGGAGTCATTAAGTATTCTTGTGGGTGAAATTGTTAAGATTTTTTAATAACTTCTCATTAGTGGGTTTGTACTGTTGGAACTCAGGTCTCCATCCCATTCTTTATGGCTTTTCCAGCTGTGGTCAATAGCATTTGATGCCACAGAGAAGGGAGAAAACACCCTAGCAGCACATTTGAAAATGGATGGAACTTTTTTTGATGCAGTTCTGTGACCTGAGTAGATCTTCTTTATCAGCCAGGCTTCCTGGGATTGCAGCATAGCAGTGAGATGGCAGCACACCCCTCTTCTCTCTTTCATAGTTAACCTATTTAGCAAGCACAGGGGTCTGAGTGAATTTTGGTAAATGTTTCCATTACTGTTATATAGCTGTTGTATGCTTTACTCAGCCATCATAATTAGAAGGTGTTTTTTAATTAAGTGTGTCTAATCTGTGTTTCAGTAATGGGAGTTTAACTGAAGAATTAATTTGGCCAAGCTGCACTTATACTTAATATAACAATTAATATAATAATATTAATATAACAATCCATACACGCACACATGTGCTCCCTTGCCTACAGTCTGTTCTGTCTCAACCTCTCATCCTTAGATCCTCTGTTGCTTACTGGGCTTCAATTCTGTAACTTGAGACTCCTCAGCCTGGAAACTATTTCGAAAAAAATATTTTCTTTTTCTCAATGAAAACATAAAAACATTAGAGCTGGACAAAGTGTGTCTTCGTTCACAACAACTGGGAAGTAACCGAGTTCTGATGAGTAATTTACTCTTCTGTTGGAGGGGACACAGCTGCTGACTTGCTGGGCTGCTGCACGGTGCAGTGCTGCTGTGGTCATCTGGTGCTACCACACAAAACACATTGCATCATGAAGCTACTATCCCAATTCTAAAGGCCAGTTTCAAAATCAAATAAACTCCATGAACCAGGTGATGAGACTTAAAGCATAGCCAGAAAACAATGAAATCACCATTAAAAAGCAATGAAGCAATTTTTTTAGGCAATGCGTTGGAGTTCTTTTATAATTGAAATTAATGGTATTGCTATTTCAGATAAGGAATTCAGGTAGATTCCCACAGAGGTGCCTAGAGAGAGTCAAGTAGCTTAATTTTCTTCTTGCTCAGGCATTTATTTATTGTTAGCATTGATTAGGTAAATGGTACAAACCTGATGATGGACTGTGGCCTGGTTCCTTTGTTCTGAGGCTACATAAATGTAACCTTTTAAATATTTTATCTAAGAAGTCTTATGGTAGCAGATCTGTGTCTCTTCCCCCTCATCTCCTACCATGGTCTAAATTAATCCATGAAATAGTTTTACATCTCCTTACATGCATGGAAGAGAATGACTTTGGACTGGTCAGATCAATGACCATCTTCAGTAAAGCTACAGAAGAGTGGGCTCTGTATTCTATCACTTTAATGAGGAATAATTTGATTTTGCAAAAAAAAAAAAAAAAAAAAAAAAAAAAATTGGCATTGGAGAGAAAGCATTGCAGAATGAAACCCCCTACGGAGTTAGAAGTTAGAAAACTAGATTAAAAGAATCATGAGCTTTTTTTAAAATATAGGAAGTATTTTTTTCTCCTCTTCTAATTTCTGAGCCTTTAAAGAACATGCAAGTCATGTTTTCAAGCTTTTTCTTTATTTCTCCACAAGCATGAGAACTTGAGATATCTTTTAAAATAAACAAAACAAAAATCCTGCAACTGAGATCTTTGGATTCTCACAGAGCCTTATGGTGGCAGCAGCTGGAGCTCCAGGAAAAATGTGAAGCTTGTAATAATAGTCACCCCACCCAAATGGGTTAAAGTCTGGACTTCTGTGGGATTACACATTTCAATTAAATGCAAGATACAGTAATGGGAGCTAGGTCTTAAGCTGGGTTCCCATTACACATGCTTATTCAGATGGATAAAATTCAATTAAGGGAGCTCAAAGGAAGTGGGCAGCAATAGGATGTGTGAACCTTGGAGAAATTCTTTGGTTGTTGTCGTTCCCATCCTTTCTTCTTAGTGTCCTTTCTTTTACATCTGTGTTGCACCTCTGATTCATTCTGTTCCCTTTGCCTTTCCTTGCTTTTAGAGACAGAGAAATGCATAGATTCCCAAGCCTCTAAACCTAAAGGATCTTTTCTTTCTATATATATTCCTCAAATCAAGCTTGTTCCTATGATCTTCAGGAAACTGCAGGAGTGGGTTGGAACATAATGCCAGGTATGCCAGAGGGTTTGGAGCACTGGTGTGATCGGGGTGGAGATGGAAACTGGAGAAGAGTTTCTTGCTTCATTGGTGCAGGTTCCCTTGTTTGCCTTCAGAGGCAGATGTTTTGTATGTTTCTATTTGGGTTTTTTGGTCTGTGTCAGGAGCAGCTGGGTAACTGATTCCAAAATATCTTCTGATGAGTACACTTCTGCAGCTGAATTGCTCTTTAGTTCATACTCACAGCTCCTCTCCCATCCCCACCTGGTGTCCAGGACTGCCATGAGCTGCTGCCATAAGGTGGCTCATCTCTCTTGAACACATTTTGGAATAGGTACAAACACCTTGGGCACAACATGTTTTTCAGTAAGAAACAGTCTTTAGGCCTGTGATATCTTGGGCAACAATTTGGCTAATTGTAGAGAAGCAGAACAAAGCTGTTCCCAAGCTTTTTAAAATGTAGCATTTCTACCCCTTTTGTTAGAGTGAGTGAATGCTGTGCAGTCAAACTTTCACTTCTCTAGCCCTTAATGAGTGACAGGCAGAACAATCTTCTGTCACAAAGGCACAGATCAATGTCTAAGAGTAACTCCCAAAGGCCGACTCGAGCACCTGGTTTGATGGAGATTGATCAGCGGCAGTGAACTGAAATGGAGTTCTGTGATGGAGTTGGTAAATTTAATATGCCCTGCCATATAGGTTGTTTGAGCAAATACCAGAAACTTTATAGTCCTTCATTTGCTTTCACCCAGGAGTTTAGTAAAGGGACTTTTTCGTGTACTTGAAGTGAGTTGCTTTGTTTTCTAATATGTGGGCATTCTTCCAAAAATCAGAAGCAACATTTTGCAATGAAAGCTCTGAACATCAAAAAATGAAGCCTGATGTGAAATGCTTTGTTTCCTACCTTGTGGTAAAACATGGTGATTTGCAAAGCCCTTCTGTCCCAACTCTCCCAGTAGTTTGGCAGTTTCTGTGGGGTTTTGTATCTTTGTCCTCTACCTTTTTTCTGCTGTGACAGATGCCTCCCGAGTCTTTCCATCCACTTGAGCAGGACTAGCTACATAGTTGGTGGAAGATAATCTTGTGCATAAAGCTCCTTTTCGTTGAGGGGGGGTGTGGGAATTTCTATTGGTTTTGCTTTTGGCTTCTGGTTGGTTTTTGTTTTCAGAAGTATTGACTTAACATGAAAAAAAGGAAGATTTAGTCTTTTGTAGTTTAGAAACGTTCTGTATTAAACCTCATTAAAAGGATATCTGTCTGCTCATGGCTTTTGTACTTTTTAATTAAATGGAAAAAAAAAAAAAGCCTATATATTGTTACCCATAAATATTACATGGCTAAACTTGCTGTGGTTTTCCTACAAATCACAAAGTGTGTCAGAGCTCTGGGTTAATCAAAGGACAGACATAATTTTTTAACATCTTTTTAACATCTTGAGACAAAGTACTTGATGCTAGCAAATAGCCCATAGTGATGCTCAGGATTTTAACCACTCTGGGCCCAGTGGCCCAACAGCAGCTGGGTGAAATGGCCATTGCAGCCAGGACTGGACTGCATGTACTTCTTTAGCACCTGTGCTCCAGAGGATGGTGCCATGGAGTCCTTAATGAACACATTCAAAATGACTGAAAGCTGAGTAGCCCTTCAAGTAGGAGATGAGAGCAAGGGAACAGCAAGGGGGCTGACTTGGAGAGGGGAACCATTTAAGTGTAATGTGCTTTTATTTAGTCTTGGTGGTGAAAGACAAAGTCCAGCCTGTGATTAAATTCTGGCAGGGCAGCCCTACAGCTCCTTCCCCTACCTCCTTTGAGACTGGCCCAGTTGCTCTGCCTGTCTTCCTGGCCTTTTCACTTCCCCTTTTTCGAAGTCCTGCCAGAAATAGCACATTTTATATGATGCCAAATGTATAAATTCCTCCGGCCACTTGGTCTGGGAGGAATGTACTAATGGTGTGGCTGACTGAGTTTTAATCTGGGATGTTTTTAATTTTCAGATCTAGATAATTTATTTTGATCTGAAAATTACAAGATTTGATTCAGTTCTCCATTTTATTGCTTCTTTTAATACATCTTGTTTTGGTTGTTTTTAATTTAAATTAGGCCTTTCCAAACTGCAGCCACATCTCCTTTTTCTATATTTGATAAATGTGTAATGCAGTAGACTGTGAATCGCCTTGAGATGGCAAGATCAATGCATGTATTCTGGTTGGGTTGTGTCATACATGACTTTTATGCCAGCATCTGTTTACTAAACATCCAACAGGACTCACCTCCAGATTCAGAAATGCTCTGTTCTCTGGGATCTAATTTTTGGGTTTTTACTGTCTTATGGCTCTCCTCACTGGAAAGTGAAGGTCAATTCCAAGATGATGGAGTGCCCTGTGGTAGTTTTGTTTTTCTCTGACATAAAGTCTGGTTTTAGAAATTTCCCTTTAGTATGTTCAAATTTTTTTATTTTATTTTAATGCCATAGATATCACCTTTTATCAATGCTGTATCAAATTTTACTGTGAAACAACTGACTGAAACTGGTTTCTTCAGTCCTAGCTGTTTGCTCAATCTCAAACTGAATGAATTGTCTGAGTGCTTCTCCTGAGTTCCCAGTGAAGAATTTCCATTTCTGGATAAGCTTTTGACCATACTGGAGTTCTGCATCCTCCTCTTATGTATCATTTGTCCATGTTAGCTCACTTCACACAAACACATTTACTTTTAATTATGTTTTCTTCCCAGTAGCTGCCTGCTCTTCCTGACTGCTGTAACAGGAAAGTATGACTGTGACAAAACTTCTCCTGTGATGCCATTTGCAGTGTGATGCAACTACACCAGTCAAGTACAAGCAGTCGATCAGACAGCACATTTATTAAAGCCCTGGGTGCCTGGACCCATGGACTGTGTGGGCTGTGCTCTCCCAAGGGTAAAGCTGAACAGCCTGGCTTCTCCAGCAACCACAGTGACATGGTTGGAAACTGGAAGTTGTTTTCTGGACATCAGGGCTGGCTGCAGCAATGTGGGCAGCAACCAATCCAGAATTTTGATCACCAGTAAATTCATTGTCTGCTTCGAGGGGTGGTGTCAGCACAGCCAGTGAACCCCTGGAATTAGGAGAGGCTTCTTAAAGCAGCTGCAAGTCAAGTAGCTCTGCAGAAGTGGCACGGAAAAATCTTTGGTTCCTGTGTATCAGCTGGATTTTTGTGCTGTCTTGGTTTTATCACACATGTAGTTGATGGTTGTTGGTGGTTTTTTGGTGGTGTTTTTTTTTTGTTTGGTTTTTGTTTGGTTTTTGGTGGTTTTGTTTGTTTGTTTTGTTTTTGTGGGTTTTTTGTTTGTTTGTTTTTCCCTTTCCCCCCTGCTTTTTCAATAGGTCTTTTTCCAGCTCTTGATATAGCCTCAACTCTGTTTAATTTATCCCTTAGAAATGAGAAGATTTTTTTTCTGTTTTTAACCTTCACAAACTACTGACTAGTTGTTGATTTAGAGACTACCTGCTGGGTGCCAGTACAGTCTTCATATTGGCTGGTGGAAAGAGACAAGCTCTGCTTTGTTCAGTCCTTTTTCAAGCCTTACCACCAATATGGTGGGCAGATGGCAGAAACACGAGCCCTGTGTAAATGAAACCACGGTGCCTGCAGTGAGACGGGCTGAGGGGTGGAGAGCCAATGGCCTGTGAGCAGGAATGGTTTGCTGAAGGGTAGCAAAAACCTGGAGTCCTGAATTGTACCACAAAGGAAGGGGTTGTTGGTGTGTGTGTAAAACTTTTAGCATTTTCTAAAGGCAACTAATTGTGGCAGAAACTTTGACTAAACCCCTCACAGATCTGTTGAATGTAATAAAACTCATGCCTTCCATTATGCCAGGGGAGGATGAAATTTGTATTATTTTCCTCTCTAATCACGTATCCTGTTTCTCTAATGATGCTGTTGGTGAGGCTACTATAATAGGTGAGCAAAGCAATGTTGCCTGTGCTTTTGTCCTGCAGAAATTGCCTGCTAACAATACATGGAAGGTTGAGTACAGCACATTTTGACCTTGCATGTTAGGTAATTATGTAAATACATCTGTGGCGCCTGCTAAATGCATTTCTGTGCTGTTTGAGTTCTGTGGATGGACTCATTCCTTCTAGTCTGCATCAGATGATGATACAAAGGAAGAAACACAACACTGGTTGTGGGGCAGGACAGCCAGTACATTTGGAAAAGCTCTTCAGCTGTATGCTCCTCGTAGTTATGGTTGCCTTTCTGCCAGGTTTGTTTCATTTGAGGCATAGGGGAGGATTTCATGTCATTTTTCTCGCTGGAGAAGTCTAAGATGACTTTTCCATGTATATTGTTTTTGTATATAAATACATAAACATTGGAGCAGTAGTGGTAAGAATGACTATGCAAGTTACAGCCCATGTTTTTCAGAAATTTCAGGCCAAGCCCTTGCCTCTGGAGGATGGGAGCATACATGCTGCAAGAATTGGCTCAAGTAAAGCAAAGACTAAGTTTCTTGAGTGCTTGTTCTTGAAAATCAGCATCACTAAACTAATAATACAATATTAAAGCAATACCAGTCTTAAAGTTTGCATGCTAGGAAGAAAAAAAAAAAAAAGTCAGTTGGATTTTGTGTATTAGAGCTGCCTTATGACCCCTCTTGGGACAGACTGTTGTCCTTCTAAACTGAGACATAGCAGTAGTGGGACTTCTTTATCCCAGGACCTTAAACTTCTGGTGCCCAACTCACAGCAGGCTACCCTGGGACAGATTTCGTGTCATCCAGAAGCAGGAAAATTTGTTTGAAGCTGTACTGATACGTGCTGTACAAGCAATTGCTTTGACTGTGTAAATTTTTTTCTGGCTGTTCCTTCTGTTCAGGTAGTTAGACACAAAAGATGACTCTGGAACAAGGCCACAGGGTTAACAAAGACTAAGTCAATTGCTTTTGCTGTTGTACCACCATCTTTATTATTTTTTTTTCTCCTTAACTAAGTTAATTAAAGGTGAAATCAAACAGGAAAAGATGTTGTTGCAATTTATTGTCTTTTTAAAGACAAGCATAGAATAGTCCCATCCCACTCTTCCCATACTCAGTAAAAAAGAAAACAGAATGAAAAGGGTTGGGTCAAATTAACAGAATTGTTTTACCTCTTCCATTGTGTGTGCTCCTCTGTATGGAACTTCATGCTGTATTACAGCAATTTACACTGTGATAGAAAGTGTTCAGAAGCCCTGTTTTAAGTAAATGTTTAACTTTTGATAAATGCTGTATTGTTCTAGTCAAACAGCAGTACAAACATGTCACCATTTGGTGCCTTTCCAGCATGCACACCTTGTTCTTCTGTGATGCTTTTGTTAAACTTGAATGAAATCAAGGTACATTAGGTACTCATCTGAAAGACAGACAGAG
This sequence comes from Formicarius rufipectus, assembly GCA_013399695.1. Lineage (NCBI taxonomy): Eukaryota > Metazoa > Chordata > Aves > Passeriformes > Formicariidae > Formicarius > Formicarius rufipectus. The sequence goes on along the minus strand of VXAU01002136.1, from coordinate 65,305 downwards.
AATTTAGCCAGTGCTCTTCATAGTCAGGTTCATCCTTGGTGCAAGACTTTTGCTGCCCATGGAGGAAAGAATTTATCCTGTTACCCATCTTTTCTTGCTGGTTGTGTTTGAGAACAGGTCCATTTTTCTGGGACCATCTCTCTTGTTTGGAAATCTGTGATGAGTAGTGATATAGCTTTATATTTCTCTTCTGTCCAGGTGACCAGAAGGTGGAGTATCTGGGTGATATTAATCACTGAAATATTGTTTTGGTAGTCAAAGGCTGAGATGGGCTGTGTAGAACTGTGAGCAACCTTGAAGGTGTGGGGCAGAGCTCTGATTAAGGAGATCAGCAGAACTGAGTTGCAGAAAAATAAGGATGCTTCAAAGACCATAAAGTAGGGCTACTATTTCAGGAAAGGGAGAATATTTGGTCTAGCCAGTGGTTGCCTCTAAAAATACTTCAAAGATCACCCAAGTCAAAAACAGGACAGGCTACATGTGTATTTACCAAAAGGAGAAAATTAACCACCAGGCATTTTGCCTTTCAGAACATTTCACTGTAGGTTAAAAACATTGTTATTTTCCATGTCTGTCAAAATTTCCCATGAGAAACCTGACTACAATAAGCAACTGTGAGCCCAAAAGTACACCTAGACCTGACAGCAAATGTGTGAGAACAACTCTGATACAGAGGCTTCTCTATCTTCTTTGGAAGTCATAGTAACTGCCTCGAGCAAACACCTCAATCATGAGGCACAGAGATGAGTCCTCATAAAAATGGACAGCTCTACACTTTAAGCCAAAACTATTTGATATGATTAAGCAACATCCTTGAATATAGATAAAAATGTATTCCCTACTGACCGCAGTCTACTAATGGCAGATTTGAGCTCTTCTGAAAAGAGAGCTGAATGTGCTGAGAAGACAGTGAAGAAGAGAACCTGCAGTATATTCGTCCAGTACAAGAAAATAATGTAGGGAAAATAATTATGGAAATTCCAACAAAAACATGTCTTAGTGGCTTATAGGGTTTTTTGTTCTTTGAACCAATGAAACAGTGCATCAAGTTTTTTGGGAGAGGGTTGGTTTTTGGTCTCTTCTCTTCTCAAGTAGTAAGTGTGGGTTTTATAAAATGACAAATCTCATCAGCATCAAGACATTTTTAAACAAGACTGCAAAGTTCTCTCGAAAAGTTTAACCTTTTGCTCAAGAATCTGAAGCAAGCACCACCTTTTACATCTTGTGTTTCTCAGGGAATTTGGTAGTGAATAATCCACTTTAGTAATCCAAACCTTACACTTCTGCAGCACTGTAAATACCGTTCAAACAGGGCACTCTTTTAAGTTTGGACATTTTTACTTTATACTTTTTTTTTTTTTTTCCTCATGAAAGCAATGCTGTGTAAGCATCAGTAACATGCATATGATTACAGTAAGCTCCTTGCAGTTCCTGAGTCAGCTGGTGGAGGTTGGGTGGGGGTGTAGGTTTATCCAGCTGTTGCATCACCAGCACATGGCCACTGCAGGTGTAACTTCTGAGCACACAGTCTGAACTGGTTCTGCATCTGCATTTGTGTAGTGATTTGCTAAGGGCTTGACGTATTGGAAGCTTTCTTCCTAATGTAATAAATCATTACATTGTTTAGGATTCTAATTGATGGTGCTTGCTTTCTTAGTGCGTTGTGTTTTTTGCATTTCACTTTTGCTTGTATAAAGAAAAATCACATCCCCCCCATCATTATCCATTTCAGAATTGATTTTTTTTCCTTTAAAAGCAAAAGATCATCATCATTATATGATGATACTGCTCAATATAAAATTTTCCTCATAATGCTCTACATAGTAAACAAATTACATCTTAAAATACATTGTGGGACCTTCTGGTAACTTGGACACTATGCTAACAGATCAGCATCTTCATGAAAACCTCAAAAACAGCCCTTCAAAGCCAGTGGAATTATATATCTGCAAGAAAATGTTTCATTAGGGAAATGGTATTCTATGCTGAAGCTTAAGGTGATAAATTTGTGTGTTTTCTATTCCAAGTCAGTATTGGTCTGGCCATAGCCATTGTTTTCCTGTTCAGGGCTGGATCTCAGTGACAGCTTTCATAGTTTGGGAATTGCCAAGTTAAGCTCCTTTGTCCCATGACTCTCTAATGAAAACTAGTCTTTATTTTGTTGTAGGAATGCACCCATGGATGTGTAAAGAGGAGTATGTATGTGTGAGAGTTACGGCTCAAATATGGGGAAGGATGTCCCCAGGAATTTGAATTGTATGGCCAAATCTGCTGGTCTTCACCTCACTTCAAAAGCCAGTTGTGACTCTTTGATCTTGTATTTATCAGCATAAACGTGCTTCCTACACCCAAATCAAAGCCAAGGCACTCGACCCTCCCCCAGGACAGTAACCGCCCTTAGCAAACAGAGCAACTTGCCTGTGCCCATCTGTCCTCTCCAGTGAGAGGGGCACATGAACAAACAGCGATGAATTTACTGTCTCAACACGCTTGTGGGAAGCCCTCAGGTGATGTACCTGATATAGGATTCTATGTTAGTGAAACTTGCCTTTATTGTACTTAAAAACATTGATATTTTCAGTTTTTCACCATATTTCACTGTGTGAAAATTGTATACTGCCCTAGTGCATGGTCTGGAAAGTGTGGGTTTGGGCAAGGAGGAGTGGACCTTTAATTTTTCTAGCTGAAAGAGCAAGAGTGAAACTGCAGCTTCGCTTCGCATACGTGGTTTCTGCAATTAAGGGCTGCAGCTGTTCCACTTTTTTTGTCTCTGTGACGCAAATCAAAGCGCACAGCAATGGTATTGCCTGGGGGAAGAGAGTAAGCTACTTGCTCGCTTCCCCATGCTGATAACTAAGCAGTGATGACAAGAAACTGGGGCAAAGGAAAGTTCAAAAGCAGAATCTGAATATTACAAATGACTGGAGAAACACAGGTGCCTCTTCTTCAGTGCAAAAGGAAAACAGATCTGTGTGAATGTCAGAAGAAATAATCAGCTCCCCAAAGAAAAAGATGTAGGGCTGGAAATTTTCTGATGCTCGGAAGGAATTCTGACATGCTGTAGTTGGGGTCTATATGCTACCAAATATGTTACAGCCAGTCCCATCTTAAACATGATTAGTTTTTAGCTGGTGACTTCAACCTTAAGAACCTTGATTCTCTCACTATCTCGTGTGAATCCCCTTCTCACATGCATTTTGATATCAACCTGAATGGTGAGATCTTTTTCAGTATCCTTGTGCTCTCCTTTCGTGGGAGAAAATAGTGAGGAAACAGAGGTATTGAGAGCAGAATTACTTGTCTGAGGCCCTGCAGCAAGCAGAGGAGAGAGTTTGGATAATTCTCATGTCTTGAATCACAACTTGCTTTCTCCACTAACCTCTAAATTGATTTGTGTGGCCATCCCAAATCTGTGGATTTGTTTGTTTGTGTTGTCTGAACTGAACTTCATAGGGGTTTATTAAAGATAAATTTTGCAGGTTTAGTGTGAAACTAAAATGAGACTGGAGCTTTGTTCAGGCATCAAAGGTTGTTGTTGGCTGGACTTCGTGAACAAAGATCTTGGGATAAGCCTGCGCAATGGATTTTTTAGGTGAGGCACAGTGTGCGCAGAACTGGCCCCACCCCCTTTACTCCTGAGGCTCATCTTGCCACGGCCGAGCAGCTCGGACGGCGACAGCGAGTTCCTCCAGGATTCGAACCGGCGTCCTCAGAGGAGGAGCCGGCTCCACAGGCGGGGTCCTACGCCACTCGGCCAACGCCCGCCGCCTCTCAAGTGTAACATACAAACAGAAAAGCAATAATGTCAGGCTGTTGAGCAATCCTGGGAGCCCACGTGGGTCAGAGCACCAGGGGAAGACCTCGCCTTGTCCTCTCTGCCACCGAATGACACAAACATGGCACTGCAGTCACACCTGCGACACAACCTGGGGCAGGAGGCATCAAAGGTACCTAAACAGTGAATGGAAACTTCTTCCAGGTGAGCTAATGAAGTCCTTTCTGCTGGTTGTTGCTTTCTGTGTGCTAGCATGTTTCACATGAGCTCCATCTGTCCCTACCACACTGATAGTCTCCCACTGTCTCTCTTTTCTACTTCCTCACCCTGAGCAAGTGGGGACAGAAGTTTGGTGTGCTGTCCCTGGCCTTTGTGTTCCTGATGAATGATGCCTCAGTTACCCACTGTCCTCATTTCTTTTATTTCTTATTTCCTGTGTTCTCAGACCTGTTCCTCCTCCTCTATTGTATTTCATAATACCAGTATCCGTCCCTCTTTTGCCTTTCAGTGATTCTCCTGTCTTTGATTACCTTTCTTTAAAGTTTTCCCACCATTTTCTCCCTGATAAAGAAAGTGATTGTACTTTTCTGTGCTTTCCATAAATGACTGTGGTAAGTGCTCAGGATGGCGCAAGAAGTAAACTCTGTTTTAATGTGCAGATCAATATTTACCTCTACCCACCAAAGTGTTAATCTTTTGAGGTACCTCACGTACTTTAATTCTGTGATCTGGAGCAAATCAGGCATGGCTGAGATCTCAGCAACAGTACTGTGTGTTTAATGGGTTTCTCCAGTCGAAAATTTGAAGAACTTTCATTATCTTACAACCTGGCCATTTTGGGGACCTTGTGAGAGGGATAGCAAATGACACATCTGTGATACCGTAGCCTCCTCCAACTTCTCAAATTCATTACCTGAAATAAGACTTATAAGAAAACAGATTTCATCTTCCGTATGGGTAGAATAATGTGCTTCTCTGTCACCCAGCACAGTGAGCATTCAGCCACCCACACACATAATCTCAGGCCACATTCTGAAGAGTCAAGTGTTGCAGATGCAACTTTAAAAGGAGCTGTGTGGAAAGTGTTGGGCCACTTTGGAATTGATGCTACTATCCCTGTCTGTCCTGCAGTTGCCTGTGAGTCCCGTACAGACTGGAGTCAAGACTTTTCCTGCTGCTGGTACTTGTATCAGCAAACCCTACGTGCTATAAATACAAAATAAATCCACATTTATTGCAAGGATGGGATTTAAGATTTTTTTTTTTTTTTACTCTAGCATTACTTTTTCAGCCAAGGTAAAATTAATTTTAGGATTGAATAATTAACATAAAGCTAACTAGTTTACAACACTTGCCTTAAAATAAGGAAATAGTTTAAAAATAAGTTTATATGTTTGCTACTAACAATTTTACTGGTAAGAAAGAGGCTTGTTGACTCCTTTGCTGGAAACTGGATTTATTGTCTGTGTTTTCATGGCTGGAGGCTGGGGAAGTGCAAGTGCTTTATAATGACACCTTTTGAGCAAGATCCACAGAAGTACTCAGGAGTTTTTCAGTTATCTAAATATTATTGGGCAGCCCACAATGACCTTCCCACACTCATAGTTGTTCTTCTGTCCCAAAGCATCATAAGGTTTTGCCTATGAGATCCCTTCCCTGTAAACACAATTTCCTTGGGCTGATACAAAAAGGCATTCTGAATCCTGCAGTTCCTCATTTTGTCAGGTGTTGTCTTGGCTAAATGCATTGCTGTATGGGCATATTTTCACAAGTCTTGTCTTTTAATGTAATTTTTATATTAATGTTTAGTTTAGTGTGATAAGAGAATGTTCCTTTCTACTTGACTCAGTTGTAACCATAATGACAAGTGAAATTAGGATTGGAGTTTTGACTTTTTAAAGACACCCTTCCTTCATGAGGAGAAGGTGGAGCTTCAAAATATGGTCTATACTGAGTATTTATTAATGATACCCTGTAATATTTGTTTTCCATCATTCTGCTGTCTTCAAATTAGTAAAGTAATGAATATTCATTAACTTTATTATGGCAAATCAAACCAAGCCTTATAGTTCCTAGTGTAAAATGCTTTAAATATGAACTTCTAAAGCAATATTAAAAATTTTATCATTTCTTAAAGCCGATTGGTATGCTAGGGAATTTTATAGAAAAAAAAACTTAGATGGGATGCATGCAGGGTTAGCCTGATTTCAATAAATTTTAAAACTTTTTCCTGCTGTTTATAGTTATGATAATTGGGTGTTAAAGACTTTTTACTTAGGCTGATTCTTACTCTCCTTCTTTATTACTTCCTGCTTCTGATCACCCTTGAACTGGAATCATCTCTACCATAGACATATTATTTAGCACAAAAAGTCCTTGCCACTATTTGTAGAATTTTCCAGGGCTTTGGTACAGATTCATCCGCAGGAAAACTGTTTGCAGTTGTATTTTTGGCAGCTGGAGTTGTTAAATGTGACTGAATGTGGAGACCTGAAATGACACATGTGCTTCCCATTTCTACATGAAGAGCAGGTTGTGGCTGTGTGCTGCCCATGTGCAGCTTTAAACTTCATCTCTGTGATACTCTAGGACTGTAACAAATGATGGACTGCTGTCAGAATCTGCCACTTGTCTTGAGGGACATCTCCTTTGCTTTTAAAAGTTATTTTGAGTTGGTAAATGATTTATTTTTTTTTTTTTTGAAGATAAGACCCTATATTCAAAGTAACTTGAAATGTTACACCAAAGTGTTTTCAGATGCATGATTAAGGCCTTGAACAAATCAAGATTTATCCACAGGTAGTGAAAATGTTTGATCTACCTCCAGATTGTAACACTGTAATAGGCTTCTCTGAGTCACTTGTTGGACAAGATGAGGTCAGATTTGTAGAAGACACGTTTCCATGCTTGAAGGTCAGACTAGCTTTAAACAAGACGGGTTTTTTAATATTTTTTTAATTTTCTGAGATGTTATGAGTTTTAAAGGTATTAAAAAAACTCTATTAATTTTAAGGAGTTCTAAATAAATGCCAGCGGTGTACTGAAGAGAAGTTTGTTACCTTTTGCTTCTTCCTCCTCTGACAGGTTCCCTACTCTGTCTGAACAACATCTGTAAATGGGAAGTACAATAAAATTACTCATGTAACTTCCAAGGAAGGGGAAGAGTCCTCCTCTGGCTTTGAACATCACTGCAATCTGTATTCATTAGACTGTTGACTGTAAGGATGATTGTCAGCAATGTTACCTTTGCCAGGATGGTTGTGGTCATGTACTGCTTTGACATGGCAATTAAACTAATGTGTTGCACACTGTTAAAAAACTTCAGCTGCTTTTAAGAAGCCATCCTCTAGGAGAGATGACAGCAGTTGAAAAGAAAAATTATTTAGAAACTGTCATTGTAGCCTCCAGTTTTCTGGAAGATATTTTCTTACAGTTTTATTCCAGCTTTGCTGTTGGCCTATGAGGAGACCTGGCTTCAAGCATTCCACTTCTCTGCGTCTGTGCTCCTGTAATCCCAAATTTGCAGAACAGCATTGACATCTAGATTTGATTTAGTGGGATGTCAGGAGAATCATTTTCAGGTTTATACATTTGGGACCAAGGAGAAGGGAGAGGGAAGAAGACTGCCACACAGATTCACCTTCTCAAAAAGAAATCGAGGAAAGAAGAGGGTAGTGAAGTTTTGTTATTAGTAGTTGAAAAATGTTAGTGTTTCTGCTCAGTTGTAGGTTGGGGTGCTGAGTGGAGGAGAGTGAATTACTGGGAATGATCAAACCAGTCTGCAAAGACATTTTATTTACCTGTTGGATACTTTTAGTTCAGTCTCACAAGTGGCAGCTGAGCACAGTGTACATCTCACATGTACTCTAAGTAATGTTAGCTCTGTTGTGTTGATATGTTTTCATCACCAAGGGTGTGCCAGTGTTAATTGCAGTGGGAATTTGGGAGAGTCCTTACAACTTGCAGCAAAAGCAATTGGTCTTAGTTCTGGCTGTTATATCCTCTATTTGGAAATTCGTGCAGTTGCATTAGCCAGCACAAATGAACACTTGTGTGTTTGCATCTTGCATATTTTTCCAAATTCAGGCATTTCAATACTCAGCAGCTCTTCAGGTTCAGTATAATAGAGACAGAATTTGCATCCTAAAATGCCATTTTCTAAATCTAAATTTCTTTTTGTGTGTGTTTTTTTTTTCCAAATAACTTTGCTTTTATTTTTCTCTATTTTTTGTCTGTACTGCAGAGAAACTTGTTTTTTCCACTACATTCAATGTTTGGTATTTGACTTTCAGATTGTTTTGTTTATTTGTATGTTTGCTTTTTCCTTCTTGGATAAACTTGTGGGCAATACCATAGGTTTCCACTCCATTCTTTTTACCTGATGTAAAATTTTAAAATACTGTCACAGCATTGATTTTTATTCCCATACTTGCTGTTTGACCCCTTAAAACTTGGGATTCTCAGCCCTTCAGCCTCTCAAACAAAATGGCTTGGTTATGGAATAATTTATGAATTTTTACCTGCCTGTGTGGGACTGCGTTTTAGGATAGCTGGAAAGGAACAGGCAGGAATCATAACTACTCTAGTTTTTGAATTATTAATGCACTACATCTTGCATAAGCATCGAGCATGGGAGGAAAGATGTTTTAACTGAAATATTTTGGTTTTTGCTCATAGCGACAGTCCTTTATTGGCCTAAGGGGATTTAAAAAATATTGCTATTCTATTCTATATCTGTATTAATGTTGGAGTTTTGTGTGCTTACAAACCAATATAAAAAATACTCAACTCCATTTAAAAAAGCAGCTCTTGGGAATCCTTCTTCAATTGCTTTGCACAGGTTTGGTGCCTTTAGAAGGCCAAGGCAAACAGATCTAGAGATACAGGTACACCTTGTCTTGGTGTTGCAAGTGATCACCTGCAGGAGGGACCTTAGTCTGCCCCCCAGTTTAATTTCTGTTGACTTCAGTAAAAGAGACTCAGGAAAGAAAATGCAGAGGACCTTGCCATGGGGTTCCACACCTATAAAAAGAGAAAGAATATTTGTATGTTTTGGTGAGTTCACCTTCTACTTTTCAACTTTCACTGTCTAATGTATTCCTCCTCTGTTATTTCATTTTTCTCTTCCACTCTCTGCTACTGTCAGTAACAGGGGAGATTGTTTTGGTTTAGGGGCAATGCTAAATGCAATTTTGAAGCAGTTTTGCAGCTGGACATGTGCCATTTTCCTGTGTCAACCACACTACTTGTATTTGCATGTAGCTGAAAGGAAATTGGTCTAGTAAAGGTATAGATTAAGATAAAAATGAAATAGAAGCCATTCTAGGATCTTTCAGCAAGATTTTCATGTTTCATAAATGCAACAGCTAAAATAATCCATCTCTGATTTGAGTGTCTCTATTAAGCTCAAAATAAGTGAAGCAATAGATGTATTAAGCTCATGATAAGAGAGGCAGTTAAAAGGTACAATGGTGTAGAAAATGTGATCCAGTGTATCCCCCCACACCTCCAAATGTGTTGATTTTAAATGCATTCAGAGAGCTTCATAGCTTGTTTGCAATTCTTCATAATTATCAAATGAGCATTGCATCGAAGCAGACAACGGTAATCAGACAGTCGATTAGTTCCTCTGCTTGCATTTGCATCTATTTTCATTTATGTTATTACAAGGAGTTTGAGACGACTTGCAAAGCATGAAATCAAAATGAGAGGTGAGAATTTCATTTGACTTTCATTTTTCGTGGCCTCCAATTAAGTTTTTTAATGTTTGCTCCCAGATGTACATTTGAGTGTAGGGAGAGAGGCAGAATTTCTTCTGCCGATTTCCACCTAACAAGAAAACTCAGTGTGCAACAAAGTGCTCAGCATGGTAAAAGCTTTGCAGTGGACTGACAGTTTTATTGACTGTCCCTTTTGTAGTGATGTGCCAGTCCCCTTTGAAATGATAGTTAACAGAAGTGACTGAATACACATGGCTTTTGGAAGACAATGATAAATTGGTGGACAGTTGGACCATGATGGCTTCAGGAGTTACGTGTTTGCCATCAGTGCCCTGAAGCCATTTATGTTCTGTGTCAGTGGGGTGCATCTGAATACCATATGTCACAAAGACTAATGTCCTCACTCTTCCTTCTAATGGGCACGGCAGACACCACGCACTTGGAAATTTCCGTGCCTGCCTCTCAGATAAACAGTAACAGGGCCAGCTAATTGTGTGTGTTGTTAAGAGCCAGAGCTGCTCACTTGAAAGCTGGACCCTGGAAATTAATGACAGCCATTAAGCGAGTGAACAGAAAATAAATAAATAAAATGCATTTTTTTCCTGACACGGGGTTTGGTGGTAGCAAATTAGATAGGCTCTTGTCCAGACCTATTGCTGCTTCATTGTTAGGAGAGAAGTTAGGAAAAGGAGTTGTAGTGTCCTAATTTTAGAATGATAATTTAGACACTTGTTTGCAGAGGCCAGTGAAAGAATATGCTGGTGACAATGACATTTGCCTTTTAACTGGGACTGAAAACCTGAACTCTTGAAAATGTAGACTCAGCCAGTATAGTGTGCACAATTCACTGTTGGCAAGAGGTCAGATTGCAGTGTGTATACTTTAAAGGCAAGGGGTCCTGGTGCACTGTGTTAATAAAGTGTTCTGGAGCAAAGCTTTGGGGTGAGCACCATGTCATCACAAATACAGGATGGAGTTGATTACAGTGGTGTACTCCAGATTTATGAATTTTGGAATTAATTAATCTCTGAATAAACAATACAGTGCTGATACCTGCATTTCTATAGGCTTTCCCTTGCTTCCAGTCTTGTTTTATGTAATAGATTTAATGGAGCCTAAAGTAAACAGAGCTGTTCCATACTTTATTTCAGATGCTGGATGATCTGGGAATGCCTGAGGCCAACAGTTGCATGACCACCATTGTGAATCACAAAAAAATGGCAGCAATGCAAAGAATAAAATGTATCAATTATAGATGCATTTCTTCTTTATGTGCCAGTCTTGAAAAGACCATCTATACAGTAACTGCTCAGATCATGGGTCTGTTCTTTAATGATTTTAGAAGCACCAAAATTACAGTGTGGCATAGATGAGATATTCTTCCAGTGACACTCATCTTTCCATGAAAATATATTGCTAAATGAAAGGGCTGGTGTGTAGGTTTTCTGAAACAGAGAATGACTGGTACTTGTTCTTTAACCAGAGAAGTTAAAAGCTGGGAAGGAAGGGCATTCACTGTGTAAAGGGAAAGAACAGAAACCAGCTGGAAAAAGAGGTGATCCTTTCCAAACTGGGTCAAATATACAAAAGCTCATATTACATACTCTTATGTAGCTGTTTCTCTGTGTGAAACCAGTCAGCATTTTTAGGGTATATTTGACAAGCAGGAGAGGGATTCCCATATTCACTACTGCCATTGCTTAATGCCTGAGCAAATAATCATAAAGAATTAGTAGGAATGGTAATAAATGCCTATATATTAGAGACACAGGAATTTAAACCTTAGTGACTCTGGAAGATTTGAACACTATTATGAAGGTACATACTTTGTAAAATTTGCATTTTTGGAACAGTACTTTTGTTCATATGATGTTTAGTGAACTTAATTTTCAGTGCACCACAGCAATAAAATAGGAGGTAGTAAGTTCTGAGTCCATTTCTGCTTCTGCCTCTCGGAAATCTGACCTTCAAATCTTATCTTTGTTTTGTTTTTAAAGAGAAATATTTTGTTTTATAGTAGCTGATTCACTACTAAGTATTTGTGCTTTGTGTTGTTTCTGTTGCTTACTTATTGTTTGAAAGCACCTTCTGGTTTTGAAGGAACTTTTTCAAACCTCAAGTGATATAGATCTTCACTCTCCCATTACAGCTAACTAAAACAAAAGGAGAGGTTAAATGACCTGGTCAGAGTAATGCAGTGAATCAGTGCTACAATTTGGAATGGGAGAGAGGGGGATTCCTCATAAATTTGTTTTACCATTAGTCTGATAATGATGAGCTGTGGAATGAGACACTACAGTCAGAAGTATGTCCCTGGAATTTTTGGTCTTGTTTAGCTCTCTGCCTGTATTGATGAGGGCTTTTGCATTCCTGGCCTGTCACTTAGTCCCTGGATCAGTTCTAGGGAGCTGAAGGCAAGTTGTGCTGCTGGACTGGACAGGAAAGGTGGGTAATGAGAGGGAAGAAGGTGGCAGAGGGCAAACCAGTCCTGGACACCACTGTGTGGGTCCAAAGTGCTTCAGAGTATGAGATGTAAACCCTTCCTATAATGATATGTTGTGCACAATTTGTCGGTATGTTTGTTGGTGGTTGTAGTCCAGCAAAGCTAGAGTAAAGAATTTATCCTCAACTTACAGAGCCTGTGGTTGCATTTCCCTGCTGCTGTTCAATTTTGTTCTGGAGTGTGTACATGAATGTGTGGCTCATCAAGCACATTTGTAGCACCCAGGGAGCCCTCAACCCATGACCTTCCCTGGGGAGATGTGAGAGGCAGAAGGGGTGTGATGTGCCAAAGCCGATTGCAGATCTGGAGAATAAACCTTCCATCAGCCCTGGGTGCTGAGAAATCAAGTTTTTACATCGTATAATGAATTTGTGTGCTTATGCCAGAGCCCTGATGTGGGAGGCTGATATTGAAGGTGAGGTAAAACACACTCCTTGTCTCTTCTAGGGAATTCTAGCCTTCCAGTTAATCTCAACTTTTCATACCTGAGGATGCTTCAGTTTGAAAATATTATTGTCTCAAATAATACATTGTCTGATTTTAATTAGGTTTTGGTTTTTTTTGGTTTGTTGTTTTTTTTTTTGTTTTTTTTTTTTTTTTAATGTTTTTTTGTTTGTTTGGGGTTTTTTTGAGGGAGAGTTGGCTTTGTTTTCTCGATTCAGTATAATCCTGCTCCCTGCGATAAATGGCTTTCCATGGGTGCACTGATTACTCCAAGGCACACATCTGCTAAAGGATGCCTTTGAAAGTCAGGCTAATTTGTTGGATAAGTGGCAGATTTCTGATTGCAATCTCCTTTCAGTACAGAAGATTACTTAAGCAAGACAATAATCCTCTCTACTTTTTTTCCAAGCCTTGGGCTTGGTGTGGTTTTCTTTTTTTCCATATCTGACTTAATCAGCCTACTCTTAATTTTTCCTGCTCTCTAGGTACATTTTGGTTTCCCTTCTTTCATAAACGCTTACCAAACATGATTTCTAGCAGTTTTGGTGTAGTACAGTTTGCATATGACATTGACACAACTGTGAACTCAGAAGCAACTACATGAAATTACAGGATTATTTAGTCTTCTCTGGCTGCAAAACACAAACCATCTATATTGGATTCTAAAATCTATATAAAAATGGCAACTTTGGAAATAGCCGTCAGAGAAATGCTTAGCTGAATTTTTCAATTATTGCTATAAAGGTTAATGTGGAAAGGAGTATCCTATCTCTCTGGATGTTACACCTGTATCTCAGCATTGATGATGTGCATAAGGGCAGAGAGACAATATGACACAGTCACAGTATAGTATTATTGTATTCTCTAATAAATGTCAAATGTTAAACCTTTCCTTTTTATATATTTTTTTCTTTTTGTAAGCAATACTCAAAGTGTTTAATAGCTCATAGACTAAATCTGCATTGCTAATTTTCAGAATGTAGGGATGGACATTTATTTTCTCCTTTATTAATGCCTGCAATCCTCTGTGTGTGTATATATATAGCTGTTAAGCTAAAACTGCTTGCATTTAACATAGCCTGTTTCAGTGCATAAACTGGTCATAAACTGCATGAGCAAAACCACCCTCTCATGCCTGGGAGCTACATTAGAAGGCTTGGCTTGTACAGCTGGAATGTCAGATCCTGAAGAGTGCTTTCTTAGCACTTTTCAAGCCTTATTTTAAATGTGAGTGGGTATGAGGAGTTCCACTTCGGGGATACGCCAGCTGAAAGGGGAATTAGCTTGCTCACACTTCGGTGTGTGTAAATGTTGTTGTTCAGAATCGAAGCTGTGTCTTCTAGCTCTCTGTAATTCTGTGGCCACTGTATCCCACAGCCTTCATATATAAATTTGTCTGTATTTTTCATATATGCATAAAATATGTAAAGTGCTTCCTCTGAAGATTTGCTTAACCAGATTTGTACGGGTATGGGTATGGAGACATAGGATTGACAATAAAGTGAACTGAAGACTGGACAAAGCTTCCCATCATTACTTTTGCAAATCAACAGTAGCCTTTGGGATGCTCTTTTTGCCCTGATATAGAGTGTGCTTTGCCAGTGATGCAGCACAGTTTTCAGATACAACTGGTTCCTGTGACGATACCTCTGAGGATACCTCTTTGCTCTTGCTGCTGCTTTAGAGTTAGTGCTCAAATGGGGTGCCTGGCATAGGGAAATTACTATGGATATGAAATCTGGATGTACAATTGGGTTAAACTGATCTTTTCCTTTCTTATTAGAAGAGCTGTGGATGGAGAGAACCTGGAGGTTTTTTTGATAACTCTACTTTTTCTTTATGACGTCTTGTGTTCTGTTTTCAAAAGAAGAGCTAATTAGATACATAATTGATCAAGTATTTGTGTTTTCTCATTCCTGGTCATTTTATGAAGCACAAGTTGAAAGGTTTGGAGTGTTCTTTGTACTATTTTGAAGTTTTTTTCCATTGTGATTCTATTTTTTTTTCCTTTTTTCCATAATAAAGTTTGAATTTGGAAGTGTGTGTGAATTTGAAGAAGCAGAGTTAGCAGTCTTCTCATCTGGCTTTCTAAAATAGTGCAAGGCACTGAGTCACTTCTTGCCACTAATAAGTTGCGTCATTTTGCCAGGATCAGAATGTTCCAGTCTCAAAGCAAATAGTTTTAAAAGCGAAAAACCAGTTGTTACCATATATGTGTGTGTGTGTTCATACACACACACACACACACATTCTAATACATCTTTTTATCCAAAGATGATGATTGATCCTGCTGTGTGTGGGGCAGTGAATTAATAATCACCGCTTCTTTGCTCTTTACCACAGCCTTCAGTTTCTGCACAGGAAGAGATAAAAAATACATTCAGACTTGTTTTTAAAGGTGAGGTTTGTAAACATGAATGAGGAAAAATGTGGGGAGATTCCACAGAGAGGGGAAAAAAATAAAAAAAGGTGGAGAGAATGCTAAATTTGTTAGACTAGCTTCTTATTGTTGTTTTATTTTTAATGTGTTTGATGTGTGATTTGTTATATCCAGTCTTGGAGGGACTACTGTCCTATGTGTGAGGTCTGTTGCAACGCTCTAAGGTGAATGCCCCCAAAAGTCAGGTGTGTTCCTGCTCCTGGCTGAGTGCAGATATTTGCTCTGCTGAGCATTTGATATGTTGATTTGCCCACTTTATCAAACAGGAATGAAAAGCACCATTTTTACACTGATTATTTTGTGTCTGTTTATCCTTGTGCTTTGCTAGCAAACCTGGTCCTTTTCGCCATTGGGATTTCATCAGACTAAGTCAATGTTAATATTTTAATGTCCTCACTGGTAGAAAATTCCCCTTGGATGGGAAAAACAGACTGCAGAGGAAAGCCAGTGGAAATGTACTTGTGCAGGGAGCCACAGTTAGAGAGTTGCTGGGAGAGGCCAGAAGAGGCTGGGCTAAGGCAGAGGCAAGTCCTGGCAATTGCGCAGAGATGCCTCTGGTTTGTTCTAAATAATCGTGCTAAACCCCTGTCAGAGGTCTGTAAGTGCCAGTACACTGATTATCCTCAGAGAGGAATGAATTTGTAGGGCTTTGGGAGCAGGCTCTCATTCCACTGAGGCATTCAGACTCAGGACTTCTGTGGCTTTGTTGCCTACATCTTTGGCAATACTGGCATGAGCCTTGCTCTGCTTCTGCTTTTTGCCCCTGACTGAATATAAAAGATAATTGGTCTTTGTAGAGGAGAAAAAACCTGAACTGGAATGCTAAGGTAATTGATTAAAAAAAAAAA
>VXAU01002136.1:22681-49548 GCA_013399695.1 Formicarius rufipectus | reverse complement strand
AAAAAAAAAAAAAAGTGAAGGACTTCTTTTTTAGTTTGCTGGTTTAAATCACCTTAACAACTGATGGGTTATGATTATTACTGAATTAGGCAGGAAAGTGTCCAATAGATATTCTCATTATGATAACACAGAGAGAGGTTGAAGGTTGGAAAATCAATGGAACAAAAGATTGAAGAGGATATTGATGGTGGCTCTGGAGGACAAAAGCTGAGAAAGAGGGCAGAGATAGACATCTGTGATGTTACTGAAAGACCTGTACTGTGCAGATCATTTTAGCCTTCATGCTAACAAGTTTTGAAGAGCCATTGGTTGTACTTTATACTTATGGGGGCTCTTTTAATAACTCCTCTAAACATCAGAAGGCATCTGACTTGTGTAGCAGGACATTACAGGGTGTCTAGTGACCTGCTCCTTTGGGAAAATAATCAAAATACTGGATTTCAAAGGAGAGTAAGGTGATAATTGGTACAGACATTTAGCATGAACAGGAAAATAATCATTTTTTCCCCCCGTAATAATTCCATAAGACAAAATTAAAGTGAGCAATGGTTTTTAAGAACTCTCAGTTTACATATAGACTTACTATGTGATGAAATTCCATGGCCGCAGAGCATGTGACAGCAGGTAAGGAGTGATGGTTTTATTTCAACATCCTTGCTCTCTTCGTGGCCTGCATGGTGTTTGCCTGTCACTCACAGAAGCCATCTGCACAAAGCTCATAAGGATCAGTCCCATTTTTTCCAGCCCAGCGTGGACTACCAGCACCTCTAATCTGTACATGGAAAAGTTAATTTAATGGTACATTTCTTCACTGTGATGTCTTGAACTGCTGAGCTGCCCAAAAGTTGCCGTGATTTTGTGGATCAAGGTTAGAAGTCCAGAGGGAATGTGACCTCTGAGGTGCAGGGCTTGCACAGCCATTTTGGGTCATTAGAGGTCATACATGCCTAATGTCTTCTAGCAGAGCATCATCCTGCCATCACAGGAGCTAGAAAATATTTGATCTGCTCCAGCATGACTCGTTTTTTGCACTGATGTTCTATGTAAAGGTCTTACAAAACCCTTCAGTGGTAACAAAGAATTTTGAGCTGAATAAGTCAGTCTGTTGTAGGTGAAGCTGTTGAAACTCCAAAGACTAGATAGATAGATAGATAGATAGATAGATAGATAGATAGATAGATAGATAGATAGATAGATAGATAGATAGATAGATTCTGGTTAGATATATAATGTGTATTTTGCATTGCTGTTTGATCAGGCATGTTTTACAGCTGCCTCAACTGGAAAGATTGGACAGCAAATTTAAAAACAAACATAAAAGAATTTTATAGCAAAGACATATAACTCCGCTCTTCCAGCCAAATATGTTATAAATTATTCTGACAACCACCTGAATGAGCCATGTAATTTCTAAAAGACAAGGAAAGAAACCTTTATGTTAGGGTGTATATACCTGTTAATATCAAACAGTGTGTATATATTGTTTTTACTTGTCTGGTGAGTGAGTTCTAGTTTTAGTTTTTTGTTTTATTGTGAGGGTTTGGGGATTTTTTTGTGCATTTCTCATGATTTTCATAGCCTTTTGTCATGAGAAACTTGACTTTAAAATGAAAGCAGATATTTTGCCACTGTTACCTTGCACTAGGCATCTAAACTTCTAGGCGAAAATAAATACCCAAGGATTTGGTGTAGGACAGCTCATCATACTTTAAGTGGTTCCAGTTCCATCATACTTCCAGTGGCAGAAATACAGAACCCAAACCATGCTTTGCATTGTCAAGTAAAATAGAAATGTGCACTAATTACCCTTAACTATTCAAATGAGCTGAAAATGGATACAAATTCTGCATAAATTCTGTGTGTCATGGTGTCTCACCGGAGAGTTTTGGTTGTGGTCTTCTTTATATGGCAAAAGGCATTAGTTTTATGATGAAGGATAATGAAGTATTTCTTTTGAGCTGAGTTTCTTACAGTCACACAAATTTCATTTTCTTGGTTTTTTTTATCTAAGTATATGTTTTTCTATACCCTTTATGACTTTGAGCCCATTGGTTATTTGCAGTCAGATTTCTCTGAGGATGCAGAGGTGAAAGGAATTTATTTCCCACAATCTACTTGAAAAGCTGGCTGGGTGAAGGAAAGAGAAAGGGACTCAATTCAGTTCCCTCCCTTTCACAACTGAAGGGGAAAACCTAAGATGACCTCATCCCGAATTTCACATGAGAACTCCCATGTGGGGCAGGGATGTACTGTGGTAACGAAGTAAGGCTTGGGCTTTCCCCCTGGCACAGGACACATACAAGAGGTTGCAGACAAGTTTCCCTGGGAGAGCACTCTCCCTTAGCATTGAGGGGAATTGCTTGCCCAGGCTGAGATGTTGTGATGAGAGACAGCATACCAGGTCTTGGTTCTGAAGTAGAACAGCATCTGAAAATGGTGAAGTTATGCAAAGTACCATGTGGCTGTTGCTGAGCCAGCAGGAAGTCCTCACAGTGTTATCATTATGGTACATATACACACCTGACTCAAAACTATTTCTTTTCAGAGAGTATCCTTTCAGTGTCTGTGGCAAAGTGCAAGAAGCTATTTATTGTACAGCTGGTTTAAATTGAAACTTTTGAGGATAATGGGACAACTCTCCATCTCCTCCCATCCCCCTCCTTACGTTTTCATGCAAGAGCACATTTTCCATGACTCCATTATTGTTTGAATATCAGGATATTGCATAAGCCTCTCTTGGGGAAAATAGAATATCAGAAGCAGAGAATGACCTATGCCCACCCACAAGGGCTATTTAATGCAGCTTCGCATATACTGTCAATAATCAAGAACATCAGAAGGAAAAAAATGTTTTAATTAGTGGGGGAGGCAGATTCACATCCAGGTTCTCATGCTACTTTCTGCAATGACTGTCTGCACAACCTGGGTGTCTCTCAATCTGTTTGCTCCCCTCCTGATATGAAATAGAGCTCTCCTTTTTCCTCCTGGTAAAGTGAGTGGGTAGAGGAGGAGAGGACAAGGAAGTGTAATTCAGGGTTTGGGGGGGTTTTTTGTTGTTTTTGTTTAGGTTTTTTTATTCCTATGTCTATAGAATCTTAGATGCAGAAGTCATTAAAGAAAAATGTAAATAAACATGCTAAGCTGTTAGACAGCTTGTGCAAATTGAACAGTTTACTTTGGAGAAGTAGCTTTGGTGGCAATATCATATGACAAGCTTCATCCTAGACAAGAAAAGATTAATGCCTGGTAAATTTACATAACAGCTACCAAGGATGAACATTCCTGGGTCACCCAGTGTTCTTGTCAACACAATCTGGAGTTTCAAGCATTGCACAAATTGCAGGCATGCAGTCCTCTGCTATCTCCAGTTCAGTGGTGCAGTTGAAGTCAGTGGCCCAGCTCGTTTCCTTGTGGAGACAAGTAATTTAGGGTTTTTCAGATTCCAGGATTCAATTTGTGAAGTATTTTACAGAGCGTTTGTGCTTGATTTCCCTTCATTGCCTGGAAACCCACCACCTCTGGGCTGAATGAAACAATTCTCAAAGTCTGTAGTAGTGCTGGAAGCACGCAGGTCAAAATGAGCAGGCTGTGGCCTCTGATTTCAGTATGGCTGGAGAAGGTAAAAAAATTGTTCTTTCCATGTAGATGTACACATGCACTGAATCCCTAAGTGTCAAAATGGTACCCTCTGCAACTTGCTCATAAACACGGAATGAGCCTCATGCATGTCGTACGTGTTCTCAGAGCAGTAGCACATGAAGATGGAGCTGCTACTGCAACCTGTTGGAAACAGAAAGGTTGTGATGGAGAGGAGCTGAAGTTTAGTTTGGTCTCTTCTGGCAGGAAACCAAATCCTATGGACAGTGAGAGGTCTTTTAGTTTTGTGTCTTAACCCCTGTCTTTGTGACTCTTCTTTGGCAAGTCTGTTGGCCCATGGAGCTACAGAGGAGTACCTTGCATCCTTTAAAACCCTCAAAGTAGGAGAGAGTGGGAGTGACAAATAAATATGGAGTGGAATACACTCCAAAGGTTCATTTGTTTTCAAGTGCAAATTCAGGGGATTTGTTACTCAATAAAGCTCTGGCACCTGCACAGCACTGAATAGGTTTATATACACCATCATGTAAATTGGTAGTGCTAATGAAGTATCAACAAGGACTTCATTTATTTTGTATCTACATTCAGGAGGGAAAATAGACCTTTTAAAAGTCAGTGTCTGTTTGCAACATGTTATCCTATTGAAGACTATTGATTGACAAATTGAGGAAAGATTTTTCCTTCTTCTTTTTGAAAGGTATCTCTCCTTAAGAGAATATCTGACTAAAGAGGAGGAGTCCTGACAGAATCTGGTACTATAAATCATTTACTTGAGATAAAATTTTGATAAGCATTATAGAGGAATGACATCACTGTTTTATTATTTCAGTTAATGTGAGCTGTCACTCTGTTTATTGCCCCTGCAGTTAAAATTTATGGAAGTTCTTCAAAGGGATGCCCTTGAATGACTGCTCCCTCTTCTGAAATTACAGCTTCTGATTGGAGCAGCTGAGATTAATTTCACATTTATGTATGAGTAGTCACATACAACCTTCACTTATCAGAACTCAAATCTACAAAACTACAGTGGTAAAAGCCAAGAAATTCTAGGAAAATGTCGCATCCTAAAGTTTGGAGAGGAATTTGAAAATCGTGATAATAAATGTTCTCAAGTTATTAGAAAAAGATTCTTCACTCAGAGGGTGGCTGGGCACTGGAACAGCCTCCCCAGAGAAGCGGTCACAACACCAAGCTTGAAAATAGTTCAAGAAATGTTTGGACAATGCTGTCAGGCACATGGTGTGACTCTTGGAGCTGTCCTGTGGGTCCCTTCTAACTCAAAATGTTCTATGGTTCTCTGATTTTATATATGTGACTATTTAAAAACAAAACAAAACAAAAAACAAAACAAACCCCCCCAAAAAACCAAAAACAAACAAACAAACAAACAAACAAAAAAACCACAAAAAAAAACCCCAAAGTATTCAGAGTTTGTCTGTTTCAGGCTCTCTTTCCACATGTTCCTCACAGGCTGGGGACTGGTGGGTTTGGTTTGATTTGATTTGGGTTTGATTTGGGTTTTTGACTCCAAGTGAAAGGGAAAGTCTTGATGTGGTTCTGAGATTGCTATTGATGAATATTTTTGAGAAAGAACCTCAGCTATTTTAAAACTTGTTATAGACTTGCAATTACTGAAAGTTGACCAAAATAAGAAGTTTTCTGTTTGTTCTCAGGTTGTTTTTTGGGACCAAGAAGTTGCAGGCCTGAGTTTCATTGGCTTGATGGTTGTTCAGAAAATGGAACAGGTCTTCATGAGACTTGTTTGTATTCATGCCATACAGAATGGAGGATGCCCCGTTTCAAATGACAGTAGATCAGAAAACAGAGGTCTTCAAAACAAATTGCATCCTGTTTCATTCAAACTGTACAAGGTTCTTAAATGTGAGGGAAACCTAAAAAAATACAAAGTAAATTAAAGGTCTTCGATTATGAAACAACCACCACAGAAGTGTGAACCCTGACTTATCTGTCTTTAGGCACTGATTGACTTTTTGAAGGTGTATAGCCTATGGCAGTCTCTGTGAATGTCATACAAAATGCATGTATGATGTTCTTCTGGAGATCACAGAATATCCAGCTGGCAGAGTTAACTTCCCAATCTGCTCTAATGAGGTCTGCTTGGAATCCTGGGGTTCTGGTCCTGTTTGCTTTTATTCTGCATTTTTTTAATATTGCCAGAACAAAACGCAATAAATTGCTAATTTAACTTTCTGTATTACCTTTTCTTTTTTTTTTTTTTTTTCTTTGTAATTGGCTGCTTTGATGGTAAACTTTATAGGCCACACCAGGTCTTTATCTCTGCAAAGCACATGGTGTACACCTTGTACACCGGTGAGAATCATTAACTTGCATATATTGTAAAAAAGGTTATCTTCAACACAGGTAGGTGAGCAGTCAGAGGGATGGAAGCACTGCAAAAGAGTCTTTTACACAGGTCATTGATAATCCATTTTATGGACATGGCTGAGTAAAACTGTGAATACTTTGGCCTTGAACCAAATGAGCTCTTCAGAGCTCTTAACTGTGAGTGTTGAGCCCAGCAGTAAAAAAATGAAGACCTGCAGTGATTTCAGTGAGGTTTGTTTCCTTGCTGATGTCTGAGCACCTGTTTTCACAGCTTTGTGGAATGTGACCCTTCTTGAGTAGAGCCTGTGAAGGTGTAGGATGAAAATTTGCAAGCCCCACCTGAGCTCTTGGCTCTGTCTACATTTCTAATGTTGGTCTACCCTGTTTTGTTTATCCTAAAGGACTTCTTGCTTTGTCCCCATGTCCTAGCATGAATGAATCAGTCTTAGAAATGGTGAAACACTTTGGGTTTTGCACACGGGGGACTTGTTTCTGTTTGTGCTCTTGTGGAGTTCCACAAAGGGTGAAGTTGAGCAAGATATTTTCTAACATGTCCCTCTAGCAGATATATTTGCTTTCTCAGTTTAAAAACACTGGAGGTTGAACATTTGGATTTCACCACTTTTGCTTCCTCAAAAAATAAATTATGTTGCCATAACATGTACTAATTGGCTCATTGAAAAAAGAACAACTTAGGTTTTCATGGTGGGCTTGACTGTTGGTTTGTTCTAACAGCTTATTATTTGTAACACTGAGCATATAAATTAATAAAAATCAAGTATGGTGTTTCTTATTCCAGAAATAAATGGACTCAGGAGTATCCAAATGATTTGAAATTTAATGGGACACAAAGAAACAAATACAGTAGGCCAAAGGAAAAACCTCCTTCCTGTTTTCATAATTTTATTATTTGTTCAGTAATGGAAAAATGATGTGGTAGGTTTCCCAGAAAATCTCCAATTTCCTCACAAACTTTCTGTGAGGTAACTCAGAGACTTGTCAAAATCTGACCTATTTTCACGCCGCTGTTTACATGTAGTCCTAAGATTCTCAGTAAAGGAAGTTGTTTGGCTTTAAAATCTGATGAATTGAAAAAACAAACAAACAAACAAAAAAATAATTTGGGCTTGCTAACTTCATTGCTTGAATAAACTAAACCTGTCATAAACAGCATGATGTCTGGTTTGGTTTTGAATGTATGTAAGCCAGATATAAGAAACAATTATAACTGAATTACCTCTTTTTCAATAATGTACTTTAGCCAACTGAAGAATTTAATGATGTAAGAAAAGGAAAAATTATTTAGCATGGGGTAGTTATTCATGGTTTAGCGACAGCAATTAGTAATATGGGGGAGAAAGTACAAAGTGTCCTAACTCTAAAGCTACAGTTTTATAAGGGAGGACAGAGACACTCAAAGAAAATGAGGAGAGAAGACTTAAACACTGGGTGAACAACTGGCAATTTATCTACGTTTTCTCCTCAGTAACTGTTTGGTATTTTTCCACAGCCATGAGTTGGCACTCTTAGGTCTGACTGTACCAAACATTTTTTAACACACCGAACACAACACATGGCTGGGTGCAGAGCTGGCAGCCTTGAGCTGGGATGCTGCTGGCATGCAAAGCAAACAATAGTTTCCACTGAAAAATGCAGGCAAACCAAAGGTGAGAAAAATCGATGAAGAACAGATTTTGTTGCCATTGCAAGCTTGTGAAATTGGGTGTTTAACTCCTTTGTTCAGGCTTATGTTTCTTCATTTGATATAGGGAGTTGATTTTGATTATATGAACGAATTTAAGATAAGAATTAGCTACTGTAGAATTGGCCTGGTGCTTATAATAACTAAATATTAGGAGGTTGGACTAGATGTCCTCCTCAGTTTCCTTCCAACCTGAATTATTCTGTGATTCTATGACCTATTAAGCTTGTATTTGATGCTACAGAACCTTTGCAAGCATTTGGACTGTCTTTTGATGCTAAAAAGGGTAAACAGGACTGTTTACTGGTATTTTCGTTATAGTGACACACTGGAAAGTTGTGTGCCTTCTCTGTTGGTACCTCTATACTGTGAGTGTTACTCCTTTGTGACTGGTTAGTTGTGTTTCAGTAGGCCACTGGTAGATTGCTTAGATCTACTCACTAGTTGTGTCAGCTTTAGCCTCTGAGAAGACATGCTTGTCTTGCTTAGGAAAGTAATACAGGGGGAAGGTGTTGAAGGTGTCTGTGTCAAAGAACTTCCTTCTGAAAGCCACTGCAGCTTCTTGTTTTATTACAGATCCCAAAATTCTCTAGAAAAGGTAGTTTGAGGGAGTATCTTCCAGAGCATGCTACAAGTCCGTGGTGAATGCAAAGAAGGAAATGTGGAATGGGAGCTGACAAGGTTCTAGTTGTTCTGTTGACAACTGAAATGGCAATCAATGGTTTTGTTTTTTCTGTGACTCAAATGCTCACAAAGGCTGTCATCTAAACATGTGATATGAGAGAGTCTGTAAGCTACATCTGTTAGATTCAGAGACTCAAAAAGGCAGCACTGGTAATTGATTGTGCATGTGTTTGGTTTTAGCNTTTTTGGTTTTTTGGAAGGCAGGGCTGAAGTAGCTCCCTTAGCTCTTTGTATGTAGGCTAAATGTGTTTAAATGGGTCCCTAAGCTCTTCTGAGCTTGCCAGCGGTTTTGCGGAACGTTAGGAAGTCAGGAGAGGCAATTGTGTGAATTAAGGCTTAAACGAAGAGCAGAGGTGAGAGAGAGATTCTTGTTATCATAACAATTACTTCTTACAAGTGGACTCCAGTGATGTCAAGTAATAAATTCAGGGAGCTTCACCTCTGTGCAGTGTTGATGCTGTTTGATGATTAGACAACATAAGGGGAACATAATATGAAAATCACCTAAGAGATTACAGGAGGATTTGTGGGCACTAAAACTGTTCTGCATCATGATTTCCTGTGAGTGATGGGTTATCCTTTCCTTCCTTCTTGCACTTTATCTAATCTGAATTGAAATAAAATCAGAGATGTGAAATCTGCATTGTATCCTGTAAAGTCTGAAAGCCATGCCATAAACTGCCCAGGTGGTGTTTTCGTCTGACACCTCTCAGCTCTGCTCATGTCTCTGGCTCATGTGCCATTTCAGTGTGCAGCCACAGGAGGGGAAAGAATATTTTCCTTGAAGAAAATCTGAATTTATAAAAGTTGTATTTCATAATATCTGGTGAGATTACTAGAAACAGTTAAACACAATTTTTAAATGTGGTAGCATACTTGTAAGCCACATATTTGAAATATTGTTGCTTCATATCAGACAACTGGAGATGTGGCAAACTAAATGTGCAAGAGAACAAATTGGTCAAGACTAAGAGATTTGATCATCATAAATTTGATCATTTATTCTTTGTACCACAAGAATTCTAGTCTTCATGATTTTTTAAAAATGTATTGATATAAATGAAAATTCTTGCAGTACATGAAGTATTTCATCTTTTTACTGGACTTATTTTTCCTCTGCCTATAGATATAAATAGAATGATGACGTCTTACTCTCTGGGCTTGGTGCATCATTCATACAGTACATCTCCTTTCTAGGTCACAAAGCTTTCCACACATGCTTTTTCATTAAACACGGTGACAATGCTCAAGATCACAGGATTTTTTGCATCTGAAAGCAGTGCCTCATTGCCGGATGGCAGTGGGGTACAAAAAAATGAAAATACAAGTTTTATTCAGAATTGTAAGGTATCCTAATTTCAACAAAAATATACTTACTCTTATGAGTGACTCACAGAGAGATGATGGTTAGTTTGAAGGGGCTTTTTAATTTTATTGGTCCTGCGGTTGTTCTTGGGAAGTTCTATTGAAGGGTGTGGTAGGTATTACACAAGAGCAATGAGTATACGGTAGAGTTGTCTTCAAAGAGGATTTTCATGAAGGCATCATGTTTTTAGCTTTTATTTTATACAATCAGAACACAAATATGCGCATATGACTCCAGAGTACTTGACAGGATTTTTTGGTAGCTGAGAACTGGGATGGCTGATGGATATCTGCCAGTTGTATCCTTCTGGGTCTCCTTACTGTCTAGAGAAACATATCTGTGTTTTCCTGGCCCTTCCTGTGCATTGGCTCCTCTGTAGCCAGCAGAAATAATCAGGTTTCTAGTAGCCAGTTGGCATTTCTCCAATGACTCTAAGACCTCTTTTTGTGAGTACTTCATAATGAAATTGTGTCAGTATGAATGCTTTTTCCTGTATATCACATTGGCATCTGATTCTTCTTAGAGCAGGGGGTTGGACTGCATGACCTGTGGAGGTCCATGCCAGTCAAAGTTTTCCTGTCATGTTTTAGTATAGGCAAACTAGAGATGCCTGAACAGGGTGGGAGCACTATGTGTGTCTTAAGCACTTATGGACAAAGCACAGTGGTGTAAAAAATCTGTGATCCAAGACTAAAAGCTGGAAATCTTAATCCTGTGGTTCACATCTTTAGGGAAGATAACCAGGAGTTGGTTTAACCAGTGAGTTAGTCCAGACTGTTCTGCTGCATCTGCTGAGCAGTGATTCAAGTAGTGGTGTGATTTTAAAGGCACCAGTTTTGCATGACAAGTGTTGCTCTGAGTAGTGTGGTGCCACTTTGGTACACGATCTAGATACTAGTTTTCATCACAGGAGGTTTTCCTGTGCCATAGTATACTTGAAAAATGATTTATAACTTGGTAAGTACTTGTAGTCTTATAATTTTTTTTTTTTATTTTACTTTTTTTTTTTACCACCACCCCCATACTAGCTGCAGGGTAAAGTAACTTAATTGTGGTTTTTAAACGGATGTACTTGGAAAAAAATCTGGCCCGAAATAACACATCAAAAGACAGTTACCATTTTGTTATGTGCGTATTAGGTAGAATCCTCTTTCCTTTCTTGCCCTTCATTTGTCAGCTTAAAACTTGTCCAAGTCCCCTTTTAGAGGTGTGCCATTTGGGGCAAACAATGGAGAAAAGAAGTTGTGTGTGTCTTGTTTCCATTTTTAGCAGGAAATCAATGGGAATATACATTAGCCTAAGTAAACGAGCAGCTGTTCTAAAGCAAGGTCTTGACACACAAACATTGTAATGACGTACAAAGACTAATATATGTACACACAGAGAAATGTCCATGGGGTTTTTTCCTCCCCAAGGTCTAGAGGAAAAAAGTCCTGTTCGTTACCATGGTCACTATTTATAATGATAGCATTTGCCAAAAGTTACCACGCTGTGCTTCCTTCAGCTTGGTGCTGCAAAGCCCTCTGCCTTTTAATTTCTGGTGAAGTTTTGCTCCAAAACAGATCAGATACGAAGGATTTGGTCTGTATTTTTTTCTAACCACCATCAAAATCAATAGCAGAACTTCCCTATTTTAGTGATGTAGGGTCATAATCTGAGCACACACATTATTCTTAAGAGGAAACCATTGTGGTAATTTGCTGGCAAATTCTTACTCTAAGGCAATCAGCAAAGTACCCCTATGATTTCTGCTAACCCAAAGGAAACCACAAGCCAGTCTGTCTTGGGTAGTTCCTGTGATTTTTCTCATACCAACAACTGATGCATTTTTTCTCCTCTTCCTGTGATGCTACGGCTACTTCACTTGGACAGCCTCGTGCCTGCAAACCAAGCACTCGTGTTGGCTTCAGTGAGAAGCCAGTTTCTGCAGATACATTTTGGTGTATTGGAAAGTTATCTGATCCTTGGCTTTCCATCTTCCTCAGTAAATCTACAAGTTAAATTTGTTCCTTTTTTTTACTGTACTTGTATAGACTTGAAGACTGGTGGCATTTCCAGAGATTCTGAAGCTGCAGCTTTCTTTATTTTCTTTTAATCATATCTCTGGGTTTTAAATGTAAGTTATTTTAACAATATTTAAGCTGTTTAGTACAAAGTTTCTTAGGTTCGGTATGAAAGTGGTATCATACTGTCTTTTTAAATACAGACGTCCAAATATATGACCAATGTAGATGTCTGGATCTTATTGCATAATATATGATGTTTTCCAGATGGCTTTGATGGACTGGGCAATTTTCACATTATGGGATGATTTGAATACATTTTCAAGAGTTTGCATGTGCAGGCAGTTCTAGCTGTGGTAAAAGATGAGCCATGCATTTTGCTGATGGAGCTGCTCTGTGCCAACTGGACACTTGGGAGGTTCAGCCACTCCTTTGAAACCAAAACAAAACAACAGCTCTTGTAGAAATGATTGCTGATGTTTTGTTCTTCCTCTTGAGTGACATCACCAAGAGTAGCCATGTTTGATTTAGGGACTAATTTCAATTCTCAATCTTTGGATGTATCCTTTTCCATCTAGGAAAATCCTCATTGTCGGGAATACAAGAAGGCAAATTGACTTGACCTTCACGCCCTAGTCCCGGTCCTGGGATTTTAGTGGGTTTTTTTGTGATGTATGCTGGAAGGAAGGATTATTTAACCATTTTCATTCATCCATGATGAGTTTGAAGGCAAGAAAAATCCCATCATCTTCCTCCTTTGGAATCGTTTTGGCTGTCTGTTTTCTTTTCTCTCACAGAAGAGGGATTTTTCTGTTTGCAAACCAGATTTCACAATCACAGAATCCATTACCCAGATGTTCTTTCCTAATGCTTTGAGTGCATTAACAAAAAAGTGGTGCAGTTTGGAGAGCGTGTTAAACAGAGATTCACCTTAACTCATCCATAAATCATGTGTCTCGCCTGTAACACAGGCAAACCAGTTTGTGGTTGCTTTTTCATTTTTTGTTGTTTTTGGTTTTTTTTTTTTTTTGGGTTTTTTTTTTTTTTTGGGTTTTTTTTTTTTTTTGGGTTTTTTTTTTTTTTTGGGTTTTTTTTTTTTTTTGTGTTCTGTTTTGTTTTTGTTTTGGGGTTCTTTTTTTGTAAAAAGGAACTTATTTGTTACTTAATCAAGTTCTAATTTTTTTCCAGGCAATAGAGAAGCTGCCTGACTTCCTTTTATTTTGAAGGGTGAAAAAAAATGTGAAAGCCACATGGATTATTATGCAAAATGCTGCAGTAAAGGGAAGTGGAACTGACTTAGAAGCTGATACTGCATTAATACAGAAAAGTGAGGGTTTTTTTGCAGCAAAATAGAAACATGTATATTTCTTTCCCAAATGAAGATAACTTGCTTTACTAGTTTGTGGAGATGTTTGGTGATTTGTTTGTTTGTTTTGTTCTGGGCTTGTTTTTTTCCCCTCTCCAATCACAGTACAACTCTCCTGGACAACTGAATTTCTGAAACTATGTTGCTTAACTGGCAGTGGTTTCACAGATACTTTAAATTAATCTTGTTAGATCACGTGGCTGTTGATTGATTAATAAATATTTCTTCATTTTATACCAGCACTGCTATTAGATGAATTCCATAGTAAACTGTCAGGAACTGAACCTGCTGAAAATGGAGGGTTTTGTGGGTTTTCTTCTTTTTTTAATCCCTTTATAGGTTTAATCTTTGTCACCAGCCTGAAACTGAATTGGATTTATATACTCACAAGGCAACACATGTGTTCATTTGGGCACATTTTATCACTATAGTATGTCAGCAGGCTCTGCCTGTTGATACACAGGCAACATCAAAGTGTTTAGTGATAGATCACTGACTTTGGCCCTGATATTGATTAACTGTAGGGCTTGCTTCTGCTTGGCTTTTAGGTAATGCTTTGAAGGTGAGATGAATCTGAAAATTCTTTCGAAGAGGTATTTTTCATCTACATCATCTTAATAGCTTTTATGGCTCTGAAGAGTTGTATGTTGGCAGAGCAGCAAGGAAAGCTGATAGACTGCAGTGAGAGAATCTGAGTTCTGAGTTTATTCATTCCTTAAATGAATGGAGTTTTTCTCCGTGGAAGAAAATACGTGCCACACTATTGATGCTCAGGGTGCTATTAAGGAATTAGTGGATGTATTCTTATTTTTTCTTAAGTCTCCCCTGTCAGCCTCCCACTGGCTTACAGAGAGGCTAAATGGGTAGTGTGGGTGCTCAGCAGTGTGAACTGGCTTGTTTATACTCTGATGATACTTTAATTTGCTGCAGGTTTGGGTGTTGTGAAGTGCACTCTGCTTCTCTAAGACTTTGGGCATTCAGGAAACCTGTGTTAGTGGGTTTAGCACCTGTGAATTTCATGCTTGGACCTCAGTGTGTCTCATTTTTATTTTTGCCCATTATTTTTATTTTTTTTCCCATTAGATGAAGTCTCTTGTTTGTCAACAAATATAAAAAAAATCCTGTATCCTGCAGAGGTTTATTCCTCTTGAAGTAATGTCACAAAGAGCCTTCTTTAGATTTTCATGCCTACTGCTTCTTCACTGTACTAGAATGACTCTTTTAATCTTTCAGGAACCTGGAGTTTCAGGCTATTAAGAGTAAAAATTCTGCTCTGTGAAGTCTTTGTAATCAAAGTAGCAGCATGAGGACAAGACCAGTGTGGAAAAGCATGGTTAGAGTCACTGGTCTAAGTTGTTGCTGAATCAAGCCCGGTATTTTTTATTTTTCCCATTTGCTGTTGTATACACCCTTTGTAATCATGGTAACTGACAGGAATTTGCAAAGACTTGATCTTGGACTTTCAAAGAAATTTAGGAATTCAAGAGAGATTCTAAGAAAGTGCATGAGAAAGTGAGAATTAAATGTTGTGAGGCAAGATGGGATCTTGTCTCCCTGTTGACTGTCCTAAAGAGAGCACTTGAGCATTGATGCATTCAAGACTAATTTGCCATGTCATGACTCAGTTACTGCACTGGAACTTGGCTCATTGATTGCAGGAAACTGTTCTGTTTGTTTCTATTTTAGCAAGACCCAGCAAGTCGTCTAGATGTCACTGCTGTATTTAGAAGTGGGTGGCCACTGGAAGACGAACTTTTGTTGGTCCAGTTCATGAGTAGTACAGAGTATTTATAATTGGGTGCAGAAGGTGGGAACCTGTGCTCCTGCTGCAGCCAGCGTGACCCTTCCCAGGGAGTGTCGGCTTCGACTTGGCTCCTGAGGAGAGCCATGTGCTCCCAGGCTGCAGTCTCGTAAGGGAGAGACCTCTGCCAAGCCAGAAGAGTAACTGTGAAGCCCTGTCCTGTCAGTCACTTCTGCCACTCACCCAGCTGTTACAGGACTCCTTGCCACAGTGTCTGCATGAAGAGAACCATACAGGACAAGGAAAATAATTTTGCCTTGTTTTGTGTCTCCAGGTATCTCTACTCCTGCAGCTATCCTACGGGAAGAAAAGGAGTTTAATTTCTCTCTGAAAATTTAAAGGCAGGATTCCAAACTAAACAAAGGGTAGGGCTTGAATGGCTGTCCCTCAGCTTGTGCAATGGAGCAGAAGGTTTTGCCTGCCATCCCAGGTAGGACCCACAAATGATGACGTTTAACTCAAACCTTTCCAACCTCCAGAATACTGAAATGTAATCCAGATGCAGTTGAAGGAAAAGACAGATACAAAACCTGAGTAGACTTAAGTGTCCCCGTGCCAGCTTCTGAGTAGAGTAGCTTTGTTTTCTGCTTTCAGAAAAAGCCACAACATCCATGAGCCACGTCGCTTTGGTTGCTTTTAACTTAATGGCAATGAAACAAGATAGCTTTGTTGTAGATGATGGAAGAAAAAGGCTTTCTTTTACTCCAATTCATATCAGCCAGATTTTTTTCCATGCCTTGCTCCAAGGGTATGAATAACCTCCAAGTAGGGAAAAGTTCCATTAATTAGGTGTCCATAGCATTTTAGTATTTCATGCCTTCTCAAGATATTGGTTTCAAATCTGTAACCTTTATTTGCTTGTCACTGCAGGAGAAATTTGGTCATGGAATATGGTATTTAGGAAAAATAATAAAATGTATTGATAGATATTTACAGAATTAATTGATGTCAATTACTGAGTATTTTACTAGGACAATTGAAACTTGATAGCTTGTCTAGGGCAAGTAGGGCCAAATAGAGAGGAACTTCCTGATTCTTAATTTCAGTATTTTTATTCTTTGAAACTAGGCAAACACATCCTGATCCATTACTAAATTTTCTTAGTCATTAGCAGATTTACTTTCTATTCTGCTCTGGAAAGATACAGCTTAAAGAAAAAAAAAATCCCATTTTTATGGTAGGTAAGTGGCAAATATTCTTCAGAGAGTGAACAGTCTTCTGTTCACAGCTCCTACTTACAGTTGAGTTCCAGGTGAAGACATCCAGGAGAGCCAACTAGTGTGGCTGCAAACTATGATAGGTGTTTACATTATGCTGTTGGAAGACAGTGTTAGTTACATTAAGTAGACCCTGTCTGTTTATGAATTTCTAAAATTATATTTGTTCTGTTACCTATCTTCACATGCAGAAATAGAAGGAGGATTTTATTTGGTCAGGAGAAACAAGCTTGAAAATTTGAGGTGAGTTCTGGTTTGCCTGGAAGAATCTTGAGAACAGGGAGCTGCCATGGGCTGACTCAGTACCTGTGTTTGTATTTTATTCAGGCATATTTCTGTTTGGTGGAGTAGCAACAATAAATTTTAAAAAGCACAGAGGAAACAATATGTGAGCATATTTTGGCTTCGGATTAACTGGACATTTACTGCAGCTGAAATTTTATCTGACTCTGCCAGCTTTACATTTATCAGTGGACAGGAGTCTGTAATTGCTTTAAGCTGTGACTTGATGAAAGTGTTTGTTTGAAAGAAATACCCCAAATTCTGCTATGTAGTGTATTCTAAATCAACCAGAATGTTGTTATTTGTGATTGTTATAACAAAAAAAAAAAGGGCCAAGAAATGCAGGTTTCTGCTAGAACCAGTTCTATTTTTCTGGTAGGCTACGAGTTACTACAGTTCAATATTCTGTGCCTTCTTTGTGTTTTCTTCGATTTTTTCCTGTCCTGAGGAATGGCAGATAATCCTAATGAATTTTAAAAAATATGAAAAATTAGTTTATGCACTTAAACACTATTGTATGGAAATAGATTGGGTAAGCACTTGGATAAGTGAATGGGTCTGGGTTTTGTGAAGATCCAGACCTGTAGCCATTTAGTGGCATATTCATATTCTTCAGTCATAGCCAGTGCTGTATCAGAAAACAATATCACATTGCACTCTAATATTCTTTTGGCTATGTGAGGATATTTTTAAGAATTCTGTATTAAAACAGATTCATAAAAAAGCTCTTTTTATGAAAGTATATATCAACAAATCATTGTTTCATCTTTTGCCTGAACACTCTGGTTAAAATATGATTCCCTAGCAGTCTGAAGTACTGTTCTACATTTTATACCTCTACCAGAAACAATGGGATGTCTTCCACATCAATGCCTGATAACTAAGAAAGCTTGTGACTAATAGTTCACCTGAGGGAAAACCTGTACATAAGAAATGTCTACTGTATAGCTAGAGGGTACTTTGGAGATGTTAATTCAACTAGGTCTTTTTGAAGTACATTTTAAAATCATTACTGCTTTCTTATATTTTGGCAGTAATTTTTGTCTTAGGGCAGATATTTAAAAGAAATCAATTTCCACGCCAATAAGCAGAAAATTAGTTAGTTTATGTAAGCTTTACCAAAGCTTTCTTTGTCAAAGTGAACAGAATGACTTTCAATACCAATTCTTCAGTACTCTGTTAATATGCACATTTATTACAATACAGACAGAATATTGACATCACATCTGTAAAACACAGATGTATATAATGATCATTGTATTGTATCCTTAAGAAACATAAGAATTTGAATGGAATAGATAGCGACAAAGCTAAAAATCTAATTGCAAGAAGGTAAAATGTTTAGATTGTGTATTTAAAATGTTCTTTCTCACGCAGTGACAGTAAGAGTTTGGTAAAAGCACCACGTTACATGTCTCTTGCACTGCTTTTTGACATTGTCATTCTGGTTACCCCACTATTGACTTGTCAATAAGTTTGTGTAAATGTGCTTTTGTTATAGGAAGTTGTTCAGAATAGTATATACACCTTGGTGGCTTCCAAGGGAATGGAATGACTTGGTGAACCAGGCAGTGTAAGTGGTTCTTGGTGATACCTCTCACCATCTTGTGCCCTTTCCCAATGGGATTGTAGCAGGGCTGTGAAGGCCTTTTGTTATCCTAATGTTGCTGTTTGTACACTCTTTCTCCTAGATGCAAATAGCTGAAGAAGCAGTGTATCATCTCACAATGTTATGTGCTGCTCTTTTTTGCCAGTTTGTGTTGTCTGACTATAAGCCCTGATGGGAAGTGCAAGTGTGGTTTGGTGAGTGCTTTCCCAGCCTGGATGAAGAGATCCAAACAGATCCCCAGTGACTTGTGTAGTAGACGAGACACTTTTTGTGAAGTCTGTCCTTTGCAAATTAAGCTAATGGGTGACTTGACTAACTACAGGTTTTTGTGTACAGGATTCAAATGGTGAGTCTTAGCAGTCAGCAGTATGAGTTGGCCAATTGCTTTTCCTGTTTTAGCAGAATTGAGATTCACATTCTGAAAGCCCACTAGTGTTGGGCTCCTCTTGGTTGCGTCTGTCAGACCAGAAGAGAAATAACATCTCACTACTTCAAAGAGTTCAACTAATTTCTAAACTTAACTTTTAGCCCCCATACACCTTGGTAACTGTTTTGTATTCTGCAACCACGAGAAGTGGAAGGGAGAGCAACTTTCCCTCTGTGCCATTCCTTTATGTTCTTCCTGACAGGGCTTTTGCTTGCAGCATTTCTTTGGCACCAGAGTTCTTGTTCTGATTGTAAAGCCGGGAGCTGTGCAGGGCTGTGGTGAGGAGATGAGGCTGCATTTGTGGGTCTGGGAAGCCCTGGGAGAGCAGTTCTGTTCTTCCACAGCCCCGTGGCTGTGAAATGTACTCCTCTCAGACAACCACATCAGAACCTTTCCTTTTTCATCTTTGCTGAATGAAAAGGTTTAGCCTCCTCATGGTTTCAGGCAGCCCTTGGCAGACTGGACTACCTTTTATTTGTGGTTTTATGCCGGTTCTGACTGGGGCGCTCTTTACTGCTATGTGGTTCCAGCAATCAAATTTCAATTTGTTCTGTTGGCAAATGCATAAGGCATAACAGAAATTTTCTGTGTATGTGAACAGAAATATGTTGTTTTCCTTTATTTCTTACACTTTTGGGATGATTCTTCCATATCTCCAAACTTGACTGTTTCAAATATGCACTTTGTGTACAGATGTTGATTCAGTTTATCTTTGTGTTTGCCATAAATAACATTTCTGTGTGTCTAACACTACTTAGCAAAGACAAACATGGTTTTATTTTGGTTTCAGCTCCCTTTGTTCTTGAAAGAGAAGTTATAAATCCTACTTACAAACCCTGAGGTACAAAAGGATGCTTATCAGAGAAAATGGGAAATTGCAGAAAGGTTGATGAGGTAAAGGCTGCATGTTTATTAGGAAAGGATTACAGCATATAATATGTATTCATTTCTTGTGATGTCCACATTCATACCAGAAAAGATGGTACCTTCTGTAGTGACCTTTGATCTTAAGTAAAACATGTGGATCTTTACTGGATGTCTTTTGATATGGAAGGGAATTAAGCCCTTTGAAGGGAATTAATTGGGACCCCTCTAGGGTTTACAAAGACTGTTAATGCTTGCATGCAGCATGTTGTTCCATTAAGTGAGGAGGAGTTTCCAGTAAGGAGAGGTGCCCATGTGCAGTGGTTGTTGCAGGAGCAGCACCTGGATAAGAAATCCCTGCCTGTACCTCTGCAATTTCACCAGAATGGCATTTAGGAGAGGGAATCACAAAAGCATTCTCTGTCTGCAGAGTGCTGGAGCACTGTGTGATTTTGTCCTTTTGGATAATCCTGCCTTTCAAAGGAATGGCTGGAGTAAGCAGTGGCATTTTAAAAACTTTTGAAGAATGTCTATCTTTTATTTGAGGATCAATAAGGATTGATATTTTTATAGCTGTTTGCAGATTTTGCAAACCAGATTTTGAGGATTGGAGGGAGATTGTGAAATTGCTTAGAAAGAATACGTTCAAAGAAAACAGTGCAGCACTCTTGGGTTATCCACATTAATAGAAATACTTAACTGATTGAAAAGACCTCAGCATTGTGTAACAGCAATGATATGTTGCATTCCAAGATCCCAAGGCATGTTACAGTCATTAATTAACTGGGAACAACAACTTCCTATGATGACAAGTAGTGTTTCCTCCTGATGAGGCACAGAGGATTAGATGCCTATCTCAAAGCAAAAGCATACTGCTCTTAAAAGATATTTTTTAAGTGCCTATTTTTTTCCCTTTTCATTCACATTCATGTAAGGGTGTATATCACATCACCTCTCTGTGTATTTAATTGCATAATTACATCCTGACCTTCCTTTGCTTTGATGCCAGAGGAGGAGTAAATTGCTTTGCTCAGAGGGCAGACAAATATTCTGCTGGTGTGAATGGAAATTCAGTACAATGTTGTTTTAATGAAAAATTGAAAGCAGGCACTGTTGTAAGCAGTGAATTTGCCTGGAAAAAACAGCTTTTCTCTTTTATTTTTGATATATTTATTCAGTAACATGTAGTAGCTTTTAGCCTAAAGGAAGGATGTCAACTAAAGTGGAAGAAGGTAGTGTAACATAAAGAAAACCCCTAACTGATGAAGGTTTTGTTGGGAAGGGAAGAGCAAGATGATGTTTCTTTCTCTGAGTGTACTGTTATCCTGTCTTTTGCCCCATGTGTCCCCAGATCTAGTCCTTCTTCCTGTACAACTGAAAGTTTAACTAAAGAGACAAATAGTTGTATATTACATGCAGTACTGAGCATAGCATAGGCTGGTCTTGCAGTAGAAAGAGGTCAACACTGTGCAGCAAGCAGGAAACCCACTGCAGTTCCCCATTCTCTCCTCTCTGCAGAGGACAGATGGTTCTTGTGATTTACTTATTTTAATAGCCCTTCATGGGATACAGAACGAATGTTCCAGCTGAGGAAAGCCAGTGTAGTTAACACCATGAATCAGTGTGCCAGACTGACTCCTTCACTTCCCAGGGAAAAAAAAAAAATGCAATCAGTAAGTTGTTCTGGTTTAGACTGGATAAAACAACGGCTGCTCCAGGGGCTGATAAAGTTTGGAGGCCTCTTTAATAAAGCCTGTTTGAAAAGCTTTGTTATCAAGTTATGTCCAAATACTCCTTGTGAGCTCCCAGTCCCACCCTTTTGTCTGGTGCTGAGCCCTACGCTGTTATGCAATGCAGCTTGTGAAAACTGCCTGCACACTGCTCCTAGCACACATCAACCTGAGTGTCAGAGGGCCAGCATGGGCTTGTTTTTCCCATCCTTGTAGCTGTTTGTAAACAAATTCCTCTGAAATATCCTGTTCCATGGGGGATTGATATGAAGGATGAGTTGTTGCTGTTGCTGCCTTGCCTTTTTTTTCCCTCTTTATATCCCCCTAATCCGAACCAATCAGTAAGCTCTCATTTTTGATTCATGAGAAATGGTATTGTGTGTTGACCTAAGTGATGCCTTTGCTGAATAGGCTGATGCCAACTGACTTGCTCATCAGAGGAGAAATAAGTGAAGTGCTACATACATTGAGTGATCCGTATGACATCAAAACACCTGCTAATAGAGGAATTAAATTTGGAAAGCACAGTGTCAAGTCACTGACATACATATTTAGCTTAGTAAAAACAAAGACCAAAGCATTTCTACTCCATAAAACCAAACAAAATTCATTGTTTCCTCCTCCTGGCAATCAAGGACTTTTGGAGGAAGTTCAAAACCAGGTCCAAAGCTAGGGTGCTGATCTTGAAAGCTGTTACAGAAATTATATTATTATTCATCTCCTTTCAAAGCTATTTATAGTGAATAGGCGGTTGATTTAGATCCTGTACTCTCTCTTCTCTAGAGCTGAGTTGGTCAGTGACCCCCTCCTTACAGAAAGGATGCTGTTTCCTCCCTTTGTGGAAATTCCATATTGGAAGAACAAAATTCCAGGAGAAATGGAAGAGATTCCAGTTTGCATTTCTGGTTTTCATTCATGTCTGTTGTCTCTCAGCTTCTGGTTATGCTCCACCATAGAAAGCTTGCTTCCACTTTATTGTTACCTTTTGTCTTGCAGAGTTGAGTAGGTGCTGATGAACTCACTGAATCCATCTCTTCTCCAAGCTCTCAGCCTCTCCTGCAGGGCAGGTACTCCAGCCCTGACCCATTGTGGCAGTCTCTACACAGAACCTGTGCCACTTTGTCCATGATGTTCTTGTGCTGGGGATCTGACAATGGACAAGGCATTCCAGGTGTGCTCTAACAAGTGCTGCACAGAAAAGCAGGTCCTTTTCTCCCCATGAACTACTGTCCATGTCCCCATTGGCGCATCCCAGGAGGCTGCTGGCCATCCCTGCTGCCAGGGCACTGCTGACTCATGCCCATTGCTTTTCTAACTCGTTGGAAAAAAAGTTGTGAGGGTAGAGTTCTGAATAGGATCAGTGAACTTGTAGCTGTGTGCTGCTGCAATGCAGTTATCTGAACAAACTGCAGATTTAAGACTGATTTAATAAATCTTAAAAAGAAATTACCAGCAAGTGGAGTTTGAATGAATGATGGACTTTAGTTACTATGAACAGAACCAGTTGAAGCACAGCAGGAGACACTTCTCCTTAGGATTGTTCTGTGGGGCATAATTGGAAAAGAAGATTCATAGAAGTAATCCAAAATAGGTGTGTGTTGGAGGTGGCAGGGGGAATACAGTTATGTCCACTTCGGGATACTAAAATGAAGTGTTTCAGCTTCTGCACTGACTCTGGGAGTTCATGATGTAAAATATTTACATATAATTTAGAATATGAATTGGGAACTTCTGGCTCCTGAAGGTTCGATTTGGCTGGGACTGGATAACTCTGTCCCCTGGAGAGACCGTACTTCCTCTGTATCAAGGCTGAAGTAATAGGAATGTTATGGCAGGTTTGCAAGCTTGCAGTGCAGTGTAACATTTGCACTTGTTTTCTTGCAATACACTACCTTCACAAAAATAGCAAAGCCTTTCCTTCCTTTTTCTTACATCTGTCTCATAAGAGCAGTAGTTCTTTTACTTTCACGGAGAAAAATATAAAAAAGCCTTCCAGGCACAAAATGGAGAGAGAGAATGAGGAGGGAGAGGCATGAATACTACTGCAGAAACTAATGGCTCCCTGGAAATTTTTAAGGAGCACATGCATGTATCTTCACTTTTATTTTCTGGAGAACACAACCTGAACTGGAGATGTCTGGTTTTTTTTCAGCCCTGGAAAAAGTTTGGTGTGGCAATGGGCAAGATATTCAGGGTGAGATTCCCAGGGGTGCTGAAGTGCTTTGTAGGTAACTCCACAGACATTACAGGGTGCTCCACAGAGGGTTTGTTCTTAGCATGCCTTGCATGTCTCTGTTGTCTGAAGTCGTTATATTTGTGCCTGAAGGAACTGGTACCCTTAAAGTGTTTTTTTTCCTTGCTATGTTCCAAGCAACTTCCCAGGATCTTTCTAACTTCCTTTATGTTTAGTGATCTCTGTATCTTCAGCATTGAAATACTGAGCACTGTCATAATTTTTGTGGCTTTCTCTTGTCTCCCCAGTTAAATCTGTTCCCCATCATAAATGCCTGCTTTGCATGTGAGAGACTAGAACCTGCTGATCTCTCTGAAGTTGTTTTATGACTTATGCTTTAGCTCCTGCCTTCCTGTCCTGGACAGTTAGACAGATAGAGATCTGTCACGGTCTTCTCCTGTTGTAGCTCTTTCCTGACTTTCTGTGTGCTGCCTTTAAGATGCCTGTTTTAATCCCTGATCTTCAAAATCCTCATTTTCCATATTCTGTCTTTTTCTTACCCAACAAAAGCTGTACTTTCTTTCTGCCAAGAGTTGTTTCTATCCTTTTCCTATTACATCTTGCTTACTATCTGAAATTTTTCCCACACAGGGTTATCTCTATGCCCTCTTCTATGCTTATTTTACATGGTTGCTGATTTGTCTTTTCCACTGCAATGGTCCTATCAAGATAGATAATCTTAGTCTCCTTTCCCAATAGTTACATGTCTTGTAATGATGATGACTGGGAGATGAAGGGCTGGAATTGCAGAGAAATGGGACAAGTTAGTTAATCAAAATGCAAAAGCAATTATAGGAATTATGTACAGAAATTTTCTACATGTGAGGATTTAAAATGCTCATTTTCTCTCATTTAATTTCCCTAATGCTTATTAAGTTAAAAATTATTTAAGAAATACTGCTAGTTTTAGACTTCTGAATACTTGTGAGGAATGGGAATGGAACAGCCTTTAGAAGATCATGACATGTGTCTCTTGCATGAAAAATTTTATGCATAACTTTGGGGGATTATCATAATTATATTTATGCTTGATTTTTTCTTGTGAGATCTTGAGAATGGGGAATATATAAACACATGAGTTTAGGAGGTTAAAAAGGGATAGATGAATTTAAATGAAAGGCCAATACAAAATGAGAGTCAACACCAAAGGGAGTGAGTATTGAACAGCCCTTTTGGATGTTAACTTCAGTTCACAGGCTCAGGGAAAACTGTTCAATATCCATGTGGTCCTGTACTCATCTCCTGAATTCTTTATATATTCCTAGACTATAATGAAAAGAGTTTGGGTCCTTATTCTTGACTTCTGAATCTTAGACCTAAACATGAATTACCTTCATTAGTCATCAGTCTCTGTTTTCCAGATAACTCTGTAATTTGTTATTCTTATTTTTATTTTATCCTCTTCTTTGGATGTATACAGACAACTGGTTCTACTACAGCTACAATTGATCAAAAGTATTTTTGATGCTTTTTAAGTATTCACAGTGAAATGTGTGTAGAGCTGTTGGTTTTAAATTAGTCTATTTTTAGTAAGCATATTCCTATACATTTTTGATTGACTAGTTGAAGTATTTGAAATCTGCTTTGAAATAAAATCGCCGGTTATTTCTGTGATTGGTGATGAGGTAAAGACAGCTGTAAGACAAAAATTTGCTGATTAAAGGTTGTCTGCATTGGTTTCAACCTAAATTATCATGCTGATGTGGGAAAGCAGACATATATCTTAGAAGGAGATATTCCATAACAGTTTTGTGATGTAATGGAGAAGTTTTGCAAAACTGTTTTTGATGCTTTGAAGGGGAAAGAACTGTGTTGTCAAATAATGGAAAAAGTCCTCTCTTGGTTTCTTGCTGAAGTCAGTTTCTGAAGTATGTTCATAGATTCTTCTGGAATGAAAAATTCTTCTATTCCTCTACATTATGAAGTGCAGATCAGTTGGAAAGCTGCTTAAAAAAAATACTTCTATACCTAGACTTGTTCTATCATTTTCTTATTCAGTCTTTTAAGGGCACAGTTCCATTCTCACTTGACTATGATCTTACTGCAACCTCTTTGCACCTTCAGTTCCTTGCTCACGTTTCTGAATGCTTATTAGTTTGTTTTTCCATAACATGGAAAAATATCTGTTTTAAGATACACTTGCCCACATTTATCTTCTGTAAGGCATTGTTTGTTGACTCAGTTTGACTTGAGACTTAAGGTGTCCTGAGAGGTTGTCACCCATGATGTGCTACTCCACTTGTGCTTTCTCAAGATAAACTTTTTCTCGTAAAAAAAAAAATAAAAATCAATAGGAATAATGTCTTCAAAGACAAAATAATGTGGAAGATCAAAAGGGGTTCGGAATACTCAAGCAATCAAGGGCTGCTGCATTTATTTGTGGATTATCTTCAGTGGAGTTTAAGTGTCTTACATATAAGGTATAAGTGAAGTTGGGGGTGAAGTCTAAGAGATCCAAATAATTTCTTGTTCCTCCCATCTCAGAAACAGATATTCTTCCACTCTCTGCCCTATTCTAATCAAGTAATAAACCATCCAGTGACTGCATGGTTATGCCTTACTTGTTCTTAACCCTGTGTTACCCTCGTATTCAAACTGCTTTATCTTTAGTTAAGCAGAAAAGCACAATTTGGAAGAGGATATGAACTTTGACTTGGTCTCTTTTCTTCCTCACCTCCTCTGTAGACACACTAGGAAAGCTGTTTGGTGACCCATCTGAGCCTTGCATTTTACACCCCTATGTGATTCTAGCCCTGGTTTTGGAGCAGTGACAGATGCTGGGTAAACAAACCAGTGTGATTCCTCTTCCTACAAAAGCCTGGTGGTGTGTGTTCAAAGGCATTGTGAAATTTGTGGTTGTGCAGATCTGTGTCAGAGAGGCCACTGCAGCTCAGTCTGGTCTCCAGCTTCCGGCACTAAATCAATGTACCATTGATTCCTGTGCTGTTAACCCTTTCTCCTGAGCAGTTGTTGGTAATTCTGTCCAAATCTTTGCAATCTGCACTACTGAATGCTCTACATCCCTAGCAGCATATATATATATATATTTTAATTTTAAATAAGTGATTTATCTACTCAGCTAAGTGCTAAAAATGTTTAATTTTAGAGGAAGTAATAAAGTTGCTTAAGGAACCTTCATGCAACTTATTTTCCAGAATGTTTTTCCCTATGTATTGTAATTTAAAGGAGGGGAAATGACTCAAAGGCTAGCTTGGCCTCAGGAGCAAAAGTGCATCTTACACTGCTGAGAGTTACTCAGAAGTTGCTATATACATGGTCATTTGATCTCTTAACTTAATTAAAACACTGGAATGTTTGTTCAGTAGATAAGAACATTTCTGGGAGTTATTTAAATTAGTAAGTGCTCTGCTTACTGTCATTAAATGTCTTTCCCCCCAGTCCTCCTCCCCTATTCCTCAAAGCATGTAGCAATAAGTGATATATGACTATAAAATAATAACAGTTAAGTCACAGATGGTTGAAGATAAGGCCTTTAAATTAATGTTGAATCTCCTTGCTGTTCATGTTAAAGGTTTTGGGGTGTGGGTGTTTCTTTCCTGCTTCCTTTTTTTTTTTTTTTTTTTTTTTTTTAAAAATAAATTTTTTAATGAAAAATACTGTTGTTTTTGTTTTTTTTTTT